>SZWC01026078.1:21881-33307 GCA_023375785.1 Penium margaritaceum
ACAGCAGCCTCATCGGCAGAAGCAGAGGAGGGAGATGTAGCACCACCAGCAGCAGCAGTTGTGCCAGCAGCACCGCGCCAGCCACCCGCTAACGCTCCAGCACCAGGTCGCAGGTACCCTCTTAGGGTGCGTTACAAGCCTGGTGAGCGCGGCCATTTCTGGATGCTGCAGAAACCAGAACAGATGAACGTTGCAGTTGCAGCAGATTCAGATGAGCCAACGTCATACAAGGAAGCCATGGCTGCACCGGATGCAGCAGATTGGGCGCAAGCCGTGTAGCAAGAGATACAGTCGCAACTGGACAACGGCACATGGGAGCCGACTGAACGTCCACCAGGACGTAAGGTGATCAAGTGCAAATGGGTGTTCAAGAAGAAGCGGGGAGCAGATGGTAACCTGGAAAAGTACAAGGCAAGGCTGGTCGCCAAGGGCTACTCGCAGCAGGAGGGCATCGACTACACAGAAACTTTTGCCCCTGTTGCAAAGTTTGCCTCTGTGCGCACGCTCCTCTCTTATGCAGCAGCTGGGGACTTCGAGGTTCACCACATGGATGTCAAGACGGCATTCTTGAATGGTGACTTGGAGGAAGAGATCTACATGGAGGAGCCGGAGGGGTTCGTCATGGATGGCCAGGAGCACCTGGTCTGCAAGCTGCAGAAGTCGCTGTACGGCCTCAAGCAAGCATCGCGTGCATGGAACCAGAAGTTGGATGCGGCGTTGCAGTGCATGGGGTTTGAGCGCAGCGAGTGTGACTACAGCGTGTATCGCTGGCAGCATGAGCATGAGATCCTCATCATCATTGTCTATGTGGATGACATGTTCCTCCTTTCCAACAGCATGTCTGCACTGCAGGAGTTCAAGGAAGCCATGCAGGAGCGCTTCCAGATGTCTGATCTCGGGGAAGCATCATACTTCCTTGGTATCCAGATCACGCGTGACCGCAAGTCACGCTCTCTCTCGCTACAGCAGAGCCGCTACATCAAGGATGTTTTGCAGCGGTTCGGCATGGAAGAGGCAAAACCCATTGGCACACCGCTAGAGACGCGGCAGTACCTCATGAGCTTCAATGGAGAAGCAAATGCAGCTGAGCGGCAGAAGTACCAGAGCGCCGTCCGCAGTCTCATGTACCTGATGGTGGCAACCAGGCCGGACCTCGCACAAGCTGTGAGCGCTGTGAGCCAGCACATGGCTAATCTCGGACTGGAGCACCACAAGGCAGTGAAGCGGATCTTCCGCTACCTTGCTGGAACCATCAACATCGGCATCACCTACAACGACAATGACAACAGCATCATCGGCTACACAGATGCAGATTGGGCTTCAAACCCTGAGGACCGCAAGTCCATCTCTGGACATGTGTTCCTCCTGAATGGTGGAGCCATCAGCTGGTGTAGCAAGCAGCAGGTCGTCGTGGCCACCTCGAGTACAGAAGCTGAGTACGTATCTCTCAGCTTTGGAGCCAAGGAAGCAGTTTGGCTTCAACGTCTCATGGCAGAGATGAGTGGGAGTGCAGTAGTTCCAGTTCCTGTGCGTGTCGACAACCAGAGCGCAATCGCACTCGCCAAGAATCCTGAGCACCATGCACGCACCAAGCACATTGACATCGCATATCATTTCATCAGGCACATGGTGCAAGAGGGTGCTATGAAGCTGGAGTTTACTCCAACCAGCAAGCAGGTTGCTGATTTCTGCACCAAGCTAGTGACCCGTGAGAAGCAGCAGTTCTGCAAGAAGGCATGTAGACTCAGCCCACTCTGACTGCGGCAAAGTGGGAGATTGTTGGGAAAGGAGCCATCTGGCTCAGTTTTAGGTCCACAGGAGCAAGTTCCAGGAAAGTACCAGATGCCTGCTCCGATCGCCAATCCAACTTCACCATTTGAAAGATCAGGTGGCAAAATGTCTACGGTCCAAGTTTGAGGCCGATCCAGCGGTCGGATTGGGAGATATGAATTTTCGAAGTTTCAGGGGTCATGGACCGTCGATGTCTGGGTGGGCATGGGTGATGACTCCATGCCTTAGCCTGAGAAAAGAAAAAGGCAAGAGATCCAGGGTCAAGACCTGATGGGAGAAATATCCAAAAAGGTCCTTGGTCTTAGGATTGCCTTGTCAGAGTGTGCTGACTAGGATAAAGGTACCTCTCCTTACTTTTTAGGTGAGGTGAGATCCTTGTGTGCTAGCCATGGACACATGGCAATTCTCCATGGGTTTGTGGGTTATGTAACCACTAGGAGTGTGCCATGAGAGCATTCTCTAGCTCTCTAGGTCGTGTGTGAGTGGTCAGCCTGATTGCTAGGCTGATTTCCTCCCTTGTGTGAGATTATGGACTCTAGTGTGTGAGCCTTAGCCTCCATGGCTAAGTGGTGTGGCTTNGCCTTGTCAGAGTGTGCTGACTAGGATAAAGGTACCTCTCCTTACTTTTTAGGTGAGGTGAGATCCTTGTGTGCTAGCCATGGACACATGGCGATTCTCCATGGGTTTGTGGGTTATGTGACCACTAGGAGTGTGCCATGAGAGCATTCTCTAGCTCTCTAGGTCGTGTGTGAGTGGTCAGCCTGATTGCTAGGCTGATTTCCTCCCTTGTGTGAGATTATGGACTCTAGTGTGTCAGCCTTAGCCTCCATGACTAAGTGGTGTGGCTTGTGAGAGGGCTGACTTGCCCAAGCTCTAGCTCTTTATGTACTCCATCATTTTGAGTGACTGAACAACCATTCTTCAGCACAAGTGATGCCCTTCCAATCACACATGCTCGCTGCTCCAAGGCTCCCTCTCTCCTCAAGTTCCAATACTCACGTACTGAAGATGCGGGTTGGAGATGGTGTTGACAAGCAACCTATAGGCCTACGTGTCCTTCTTCCACTCCTCATACGTCGCTGGACAGCTACAATAGAACCCGCATCAGCTACACCCTTTTGCGGCGTCTTCCGCGCCACCATCTGCGGTGCGGTGATGCCTTTTGCCTGTGGAACTCGAGCCAGCTTGTCGCCGCTCACCACCTCCCACAAGCCCCTCTCCTCCAAATGGAGGCGGGTGCGGATCTTCCCAAACGTGAAGTTGGCGTTTCCCTCCAGCCTCTCCAAAGGTTAGGCTACTGTCACAACACCAGTACCTGCAATTTTGAGCCTTGGTGATGCTCAGTGCTGCCCTTGGATGGCGGCGCTACCCCTGCTTCTGCTGCTGCTTCTGCCAGAAATCTGTCTGACAGAAAATGGATTCTAGATGCTAGCAGACTGGGAATTTTGAAAAAAAAGGGCCCACCACCGGAAATTTCAGCTCAACACCTTTCAGATCGACCCATAAAACAGGGTCATTAATAGGGGATTTCAAGAGATATACCCTCGTGAAAACAGGGTATGCGCTGCTCCTACTCCAACTCAGACCAGCCAGCTTGTAAACGGCGTTTCTCCCAAACGAATCAATGGAATGCAAATATTTTTTCACCCATGGAAAGCTTAGGAAACATTCTACAATTCACATGTGCCACTTTTTAAATTTGACAAAGAAACAAGAGAGTTATGGTCATCACAAGGTGACAGTCTTCTTTATAGAGAAGAGTGTAGCCCTGGCCGACCTCGTTTTGAGCATAACTCTCAATCCGATCGTTAGATCTTTGTGATCTTGGGCTCGTTGGAACGCATGTCTTTTCAACTTGAAGATCAAGTGGTTGATTGTCAAATCTGGTAAAGGTTTCATCTCAACCTATCACTCTCAAAATGACGGCCTGTGCTGGCTGGAAGTGGCAGAACTTGGCCCTGATACCAAATATTGGAACTTGAGGAAAGAGGGAGCCTTGGAGCAGCGAGCATGTGTGATTGGAAGGGCATCACTTGTGCTGAAGAATGGTTTTTAAATCACTCAAAATGATGGAGTACACACAGAGCTAGAGCTTGGGCAAGTCAGCCCTCTCTCAAGCTACACCACCTAGCCATGGAGGGTAAGGCTCACACACTAGAGTCCATAATATCACACAAGGGAGGAAATCAGCCTAGCAATCAGGCTGATCACTCACACACGACCTAGAGAGCTAGAAAATGCTCTCATGGCACACTCCTAGTGGTCACATAACCCACAAACCCATGGAGAATTGCCATGTGTCCATGGCTAGCACACAAGGAACTCACCTAAAAAGTAAGGAGAGATACCTTTATCCTAGTCAGCACACTCTGACAAGGCAATCCTAAGACCAAGGACCTTTTTGGATATTTCTTCCATCAGGTCTTGACCCTGGACCTCTTGCCTTTTTCTTTTCTCAGGCTAAGGCATGGAGCCATCTCCCATGGTCACCCGGATATCCACGGTCGATGACCCCGGAAACAACGAAAATTCATATCTCCCAATCCGACTGTTGGATTGGCCTCAAACNCACTCCTAGTGGTCACATAACCCACAAACCCATGGAGAATCGCCATGTGTCCATGGCTAGCACACAAGGATCTCACCTCACCTAAAAAGTAAGGAGAGGTACCTTTATCCTAGTCAGCACACTCTGACAAGGCAATCCTAAGACCAAGGACCTTTTTGGATATTTCTCCCATCAGGTCTTGACCCTGGACCTCTTGCCTTTTTCTTTTCTCAGGCTAAGGCATGGAGCCATCTCCCATGGTCACCCGGATATCCACGGTCGATGACCCCGGAAACAACGAAAATTCATATCTCCCAATCCGACTGTTGGATTGGCCTCAAACTTGGACCGTAGACATTTTGCTACCTCATCTTTCCAATAAAGAAGTCGGATTGACAATCGGAGCAAGCATCTGGTACTTTCCTGGAACTTGTACCTGCGGACCTGAAACTGAGCCGGATGGCTCCTTTCCCAACATCCAGATGTCTGATCTTGGGAAGGCGTCATACTTCCTCGGCATCCAGATCACACGTGACCGCAAATCATGCTCTCTCTGGCTACAACAGAGTCGCTACACTAAGGACGTCCTACAGCGGTTCGGCATGGCGCAGGCCAAACCCATCGGCTGCCCCTAGAGACGCGATAGTATCTCGTGAGCTTCAGTGGAAAAGAAAATGCATCTGAGCGGCAGTTTTAGAGTGTCGTTGGTTGTCTCATGTACCTGATGATGGCAAACAGGCCATACCTCGCACAAGCTGTGAGCGTTGTCAGTCAACACATGGCTCATCCCGGACCAGAGTACCAAAAGGCAGTGAAGCGCATCTTCCGCTACCTTGATGGAACCATCAACGTCGGCATCACCTACAACAGCAACGAGAACAGCATCATCGGCTACACAGATGCAGATTGGCCTTGAAATCTTGAGACCGACAAGTCCATCTCTGGACATGTCTTTTTCATGAATGGAGGTGCCATCAGCTGGTGTAGCAAGTGGCAGGTGGTCGTGGCCATCTTGAGCACAGAAGCTAAATACGTCTTTCTTAGTTTTGGAGCCAAGGAAGCTGTTTGGCTCCAGCGTTTCATGACGGAGATAGGTGGAAGTGTAGCTGTCCCAGTTCCTGTATGTGTCGACAACCAGAGCGCAATGGCACTCACCAAGAATCCTGTGCACCATGCACGCATTAAGCACATTGACATTGCATATCACTTCATCAAGGACATGGTGCAAGAGGGTGCTATCAAGCTGGAGTTTACTTCAACTAGCAAGCATGTCGCTGATTTCTGCACCAAGCCAGTGACCCGTGAGGAGCAGTTGTGCATCAAGGTACATAGACTCAGTCCACTCTGACTGCGGTAAAGTCGGAGATTATTGGGAAAGGAGCCATCCGACTCAGTTTCAGGTCCACATGAGCAAGTTCCAGGAAAGAACCAAATACCAACTTTGATCGTCAATCCAACTTTTTCATTGGAAAGATCAGGTGGAAATATGTCTACGGTCCAAGTTTGAGGCCGATCCAATAGTCCGATTGGGAGATATGAATTTTTGAAGTATTCGGGGTCATCAACCGCTGATACACGGGTGACCATGGGCGATGGCATCATGCCTCAGCCTGAGAAAAGAAAAAGGCAAGAGATCCATGGTCAAGACGTGATGAGAGAAATATCCAAAAAGGTCCTAGATTCTTGCGTTGCCTTGTCAGAGTGTGCTGACTAAGGAAAAGGTACCTCTCCTTACTTTTTGGGTGAGGTGAGATCCTTCAGTGCTAGCCATGGTCACATGGCAATTCTCCATGGGATTGTGGATTATGTGACCACTAGGAGTATACCATGACAGCATTTTCTAGCTCTCTAGGTCGTGTGTGAGTGGTCCGGATTGCTAGGCTGATTTCCTCCCTTGTGTGAGATTATGGACTCTAGTGAGTGAGCCTTAGCCTCCATGACTAAGTGGTGTGGCTTGTGAGAGAGCTGACTTGCCGAAGCTTTAGCTGTATATGTACTCCATCATTTTGAGTGATTCAAGAACTAATCTTCAGCACAAATGATGCCCTTCCAGTCCTACATGCTCGCTGCTCCAAGGCTCTCCCTCTCCTCCTGATCCAACAGTAGCTAGGAGTTCTTACAACTTCAGCCCAGAACAAAAGTGGGAGTTTGGCGTCAAAGAGCATGCTCTGTGTCATGCCGAGGATAATCTGGTTCATTCGCTTGGCGATGCCATTACTCTGGGAGGTGCAAGGCATGGTAGGCAGGTGGTTGATGCTGTGTTAGCTCAACCAGCCTTTGTGCGCCTTGTACTCACCATGGTTGTCTATGCGGAGTGCCTTGACCTTCTTTCTTGTCTGCCGCTCTACCGGCGCGACAAACTCTTATAGCTTCTTCTTGACCTCTCCCTTAGTCTGGAGGAAGTAGATCCACATCTTGCGACTGTGGTCATTGATGGAGGTAATGAAATACTTGTTGCTGTCGTTTGAAAGGGTGCGGAATGGTACACACACATCAGAATGAATAAAGTAAAAGATTCTTGCCGCACATTGCCTGTTATGCTCAAAGGGCTTTCTTTTTGCTTTGCCTTGGAGGTAGGATTTACACAGGTTTTTGCACTTTCCCTCATTCTTGGCCTTACATCCCTCCATCCCATGAACCACTTCGTGCTGGTACATAGCTTGCAGTGTGTTGTCAGCCACATGGCAAAATCATTGAACCACAGCTCAGTATCTGTATTCGTGCAGTTGGCCGCCATGGTGATGGCTTGTGGTACAACATCTGGCTTTGGAGACTTGGGCTCTCCAACCGCCGCATATCCTTCATTTGTAGTTTCAAGGGATTTGGTTTGTAGCAAGTACACCCCGTTAACTCTTGTGACCTGTGCAATAAGACTCTCTTTTGGATGGGAGATCTTGATGTCCTTGTTCTTGACAGCCACGGCCTCCTCCTTGGTGTAGACGACCGTCATGTCTTGGTCCATGATTTTGGACCATGTCTTCTACAACTATACCAGCGACGTATGAGGAGTGGCAGAAGAAGGACAGGCAGGCCTACAGGTTGCTTGTCAACACCATCTCCAACCCGCATCTTCAGTACGCGAGTGACAAGGCTACTGCAAAGGAGGGGTGGGACACTTTGTGCAAGAAGTATGAGAGCAAGGATCTTGTCTTCCTCATGCTTTTGGAGGAAAAGATGGTGACGCTGAAAATGCAGGGTGGTGAAAGGATGGAGGCGTATTTGGACAGAGCAAAGGAGCTGGCGAAGCAGCAGAGAGCGGCTGGCAACCCTGTGGAAGAGACGCGCTTCATCCTCCTCTTGCTGAGGGGACTCCCAACCAGCTACGACACGGTGCGAAAGACGTTGGAGTGCCAGCCGCCTCTCGACCTCGACTTCATCTGCACGTACTTGGTGCAGGTGGAACTGCGTCACAATGCAGCAAAAGGCAATGGTGGTAGTAGCAGCAGTGAAGCTGCTTTCATGGCCATGGGCTCACGTAACCAACAGCAGCAGCAGTCCGGGTAACAGAGAGGCAAGAAGAAGGGCAAGTGCCATTATTACCAGAAAGAGGGGTACTACAAGAAAGAGTGCTTCAAGTTCAAGAGGGACCAGAAGGAGCAGTAGCAGCAGAAGCAAAAGCAGCAATCTCCACAGCAACAGCAGCAGCAGTCACAACAACGCCAGCAGCAGCAGCAGCACAACCAGACTAGCGTGCGCCATTTTGGCAATATGAACGTCGCCAAGGAGGTGCGCGAGCGCCTGTTCATGGCGAAGTCTGACATGTCACAGAAGGAAAAGGTAGATCTGGCGTGGTACAAGGACTCGGGATGTACCAAGAGTCTGACGCACCACAAGGAGTGGTTGACGCAGCTGCTCTCCATTCCCCCCCATCTGATTGCTTTAAGTGATGATTGGGTTGTCTATGTTGAGGGGATTGGGATTGTGGAGATGTGGTTGGAGACCCCGCGTGGCATTGAAGTGGGAGTTTTCCATGGCGTGTTATATGTTAGTTGATGCTGCTTTCAACCTCCTCTCAGTCTCCTCTCCTACAAACACAGGACTGCGTGTTGTCTTCGATGATGACTATGGCTACATCCTCAACAAGGATACAGGAGAGGAGTTGGCGAGGTCGGTGAAGGAGGACGACATGTATCGCCTGCTGGTGGCGACCAAGATCCCGTGCAAGCAGAGTCTTGCAGGAGTGGTGCAGGCAAGAGATGGCGAGATCTGGCATGCGCGCTACGGCCACATCAGCATGCGCTCCTTGGAGGAGCTTCAAGCAAAGCAGATGGTGCGTGACCTGCCTACCATCTCTAACTTTGAGCAGCAGTTATGCATCGGCTGTTTGGAGGCGAAGCAGCATCGTGAGGCGTTCTCTGGAGCAGGGGAGCATGCAAAAGAGGTGTTGGAGCTGGTCCACACAGACCGATGCAGACCCAGAGCTTTCAAGGCTCTAGGTACTTTCTCACCTTCATTGATGATTTGAGCCGTTACACTGCTGTGTACTTCCTCTCCTCCTAGGACTAGTGCTTTGACAGGTTCAAGGAGTTCAAGGCCATGGTGGAGAACCAGCCTGGCAAGAAGATCAAGGCGCTGTGCAGCGATCGCAGTGGAGAATACCTAAGCAAGGAGTTCCAGGACTACCTCGCCGCAGCAGAACAGGATAGCAGAACGCGCCAACCGTACCATTCTGGAGTCGGCGCACTCCATGCTGCACGCGGCCCGGCTGACCTACGACTTCTGGATTGAAGCCGTGAGCACTGCGGTCTATATCAAGAATCGTAGTCCAACTAAGGCCCTGGAGCAGATGACGCCGTATGAGGCGTGGTTTGGCAAGAAGCCGAGCATGGGTCATCTTCACGCGTTTGGCAGCTTGGCGCACATGCACGTGCCAAAGGAGAAGCGGCAAAAGTGGGATGCAAAGAATGCGCAGATGCTGATGATTGGCTACGACGTGCAAGCAAGGAGTATCGCCTATACGAGAGGGATACAGGCCACGTCATCATATCCAGGGATGTCGTCTTCAACGAGAGCAACGTCATCGGCACCAACATCGTGTGTGAAGAGGTAGTAGAACCAGCAGCTGACGACACATTGGGAGCAGAAATTCTTCCTACCCCAGTTTCTCCCGATCCTTCCTCTACTATGACAGTAGGAGAATCACTCTACTCTCCCATGTCTAATATTGTGCCAGCAGCACCGCGCCAGCCGCTCGCTAACGTTCCAGCACCAGGTCGCAGGTACCCTCTGAGGGTGCGTTACAAGCCTGGTGAGCGCAGCCATTTCTCGATGCTGCAGAAACCAGAACAGATGAACGTCGCAGTTGCAACAGATTCAGATGAGCCAACGTCATACAAGGAGGCCATGGCTGCACCAGATGCAGCATATTGGGCGCAAGCCGTCCAGTAGGAGATACAATCGCAACTGGACAACGGCACGTGGGAGCTGACTGAACGTCCACCAGGACGTAAGGTGATCAAGTGCAAATGGGTGTTCAAGAAGAAGCGGGGAGCAGATGGTAACCTGGAAAAGTACAAGGCGAGGCTGGTCGCCAAGGGCTACTCGCAGCAGGAGGGCATCGACTACACAGAAGCTTTTGCCCCTGTTGCAAAGTTTGCCTCTGTGCGCACGCTCCTCTCTTATGCAGCAGCTAGGGACTTCGAGGTTCACCACATGGATGTCAAGACGGCATTCTTGAATGGTGACTTGGAGGAAGAGATCTACATGGAGCAGCCGGAGGGGTTCGTCATGGATGGCCAGGAGCACCTGGTCTGCAAGTTGCACAAGTCGCTGTACGGCCTCAAGCAAGCATCGCGTGCATGGAACCAGAAGTTGGATGCGGCGTTGCAGTGCATGGTGTTTGAGCGCAGCGAGTGTGACTACAGCGTGTATCGCTAGCAGCATGAGCATGAGATCCTCATCATCATTGTCTATGTGGATGACATGCTCCTCCTTTCCAACAGCATGTCTGCACTGCAGGAGTTCAAGGAAGCCATGCAGGAGCGCTTCTAGATGTCTGATCTCGGGGAAGCATCATACTTCCTTGGTATCCAGATCACGCGTGACCGCAAGTCACGCTCTCTCTCGCTGCAGCAGAGCCGCTACATCAGGGATGTTTTGCAGCGGTTCGGCATGGCAGAGGCAAAATCCATCGGCACGCCGCTGGAGACGCGGCAGTACCTCGTGAGCTTCAATGGAGAGGCAAATGCAGCTGAGCGGCAGAAGTACCAGAGCGCCGTCGGCAGTCTCATGTACCTGATGGTGGCAACCAGGCCGGACCTCGCACAGGCTGTGAGCGCTGTGAGCCAGCACATGGCTAATCCCGGACCGGAGCACCAGAAGGCAGTGAAGCGGATCTTCCGCTACCTTGCTGGAACCATCAACATCGGCATCACCTACAACGGCAATGACAACAGCATCATCGGCTACACAGACGCAGATTGGGCTTCAAACCCTGAGGACCGCAAGTCCATCTCTGGACATGTGTTCCTCATGAATGGTGGNCAACGTCTCATGGCAGAGATGAGTGGGAGTGCAGTAGTTCCAGTTCCTGTGCGCGTCGACAAGCAGAGCGCAATCGCACTCGCCAAGAATCCTGAGCACCATGCACGGACCAAGCACATTGACATCGCATATCATTTCATCAGGCACATGGTGCAGGAGGGTGCTATCAAGCTGGAGTTTACTCCAACCAGCAAGCAGGTTGCTGATTTCTGCACCAAGCCAGTGACCCATGAGAAGCAGCAGTTCTGCATGAAGGCATGTGGACTCAGCCCACTCTGACTGCGGCAAAGTGGGAGATTGTTAGGAAAGGAGCCATCTGGCTCAGTTTCAGGTCCACAGGAGCAAGTTCTAGGAAAGTACCAGATGCCTGCTCCGATCGCCGATCAAACTTCACCATTAGAAAGATCAGGTGGCAAAATGTCTACGGTCCAAGTTTGAGGCCGATCCAACAATCGGATTGGGAGATATGAATTTTCAAAGTTTCGGGGGTCATGGACCGTCGATGTCTGGGTGGACATGGGTGATGACTCCATGCCTTAGCCTGAGAAAAGAAAAAGGCAAGAGGTCCAGGGTCAAGACCTGATGGGAGAAATATCCAAAAAGG
>SZWC01026079.1:10036-20097 GCA_023375785.1 Penium margaritaceum
AGGGAAGTGGTGCGGGGTCTCCAAATCAGCGGCCTTGATGGAACCAAGGAGACCGTGTGTGAGCCATGCATCATTGGCAAATCAACTCGGCAGCCGTTTGTCGCCAAGGGGACGCGTGCATCGGCAAAACTGGCCGTGGTACACACAGATGTGTGTGGACCGCTTGAGAGCTCCATCGGCGGAGCTCGCTACTTCCTCACCTTCATCGATGACCACAGCCGGAAACTCTACCTCTACCCAATGAAGCGGAAGAGTGAGGTCCTTGCGTGCATGCAAGAGTTTGTGGCTGATGTGGAGCGGCAAACAGAGTTGAAGGTGAAGGCGTTCCGGAGTGACAACGGCGGTGAATATGCGGGGTGCCTTGGGTGGATGAAGAGCAAGGGGATTGAGTGGCAGAAAACAACTCCACACTCCCCACAACAGAATGGCGTCGCAGAGAGAGCGAATCGCACAATCCTTAACATGGTGCGATCCATGTTGAGCGACGCTGGCCTTACACAACGGTATTGGGCGGAGGCGACAAGGACAGCAGCGTACATCATGAATCTCATGCCGACCAAGCCGCTGAAGGACAAGGAGAGCAATGTGTGCAAGACGCCACAAGAAGTGTGGAGGGGGAGGAAGCCGGCAGTGGGTCACCTCCGCGCGTTTGGTTGTGTTGCACATGCAATGGTGCAGGCACGTGAGGGACGGAGCAAGCTGGACCCGCTTACCCGTCGGTGTGTTTTCCTTGGATATGAGATCGGAAGCAAGGCGTATCAGCTCTTTGACCCAAAGAGGCAGCAGATTGTGCGGAGTCGCGACGTCACATTCGACGAGAAAAGCCGTTGGAAAGACAAGGAGGAAGGTCTCTCCAAGAGGGGGGAGTGGATGCCACTCCTTGAGGGGGAGACGCCGGAGGACGTGAATGAGGGTGACGTCCTCGCAGCAGCACCAGTCGGAGAGGATTGTCCGAGGGATGGGCGACCTGCAGAATTTGTTGCGGCCAGTTCAGATGAAGAATCCGAAGCCAGTTTGCACCACTCCGCAACCAGTTCGCACCACTACACAACCAGTTCGCACCACTCCGCAACCAGTTCGCACCACTCCGCAACCAGTTCGCACCACTCCGCAACTAGTTCGCACCACTCGGCAACCAGTTCGCACCACTCCGCACCCAGTTTGCACCACTCCGCAACCAGTTCGCCCCACTCCGCAACCGGTTCACACCACTCCGCAACCAGTTCGCACCACTCCGCAACCTGTTCGCACCACTCCGCAACCAGTTCACACCACTCGGCAAGCAGTTCGACCACTTCGCAACCAGTTCCCAACACTCCAAAGCCAGTTCGCACCACACTTCAACCAGCTCACACCACTCCGCAAGCACTTCCCACCACTCTGCAACCAGTTCACACCAATCCGCAACCAGTCCACACCACTCGGCAGCCAGTTCATACCAGTGCGCGACCAGTTCGCACCACTCCGCAACAATTTCGCACCACTCTGCAACCAGTTTGCACTACTCCGCAACCAGTTTGCACCACTGCGCAACCAGTTCGCCCCACTCCTCAACCAGTTCGCACAACTCCGCAACCAGTTCGCACCACTCCGCAACCACTTCACACCACTCCGCAACAAGTTTGAATAACTCTGCAACCAGTTCGCACCACTCTGCAACCAGTTCACACCGCTCTGCCACCAGTTCGCACCACTCCGCAACCAGTTCCCACCACTCCGCAACCAGGTCGCACCACTCTGGAACCAGTTTGCATCACTCTGCAACCTGTTTGCACCACTCCACAACCAGTTCGCACCACTCCCCAACCAGTTTGCACCACTCCGCAACCAGTTAGCACCACTCCGCAACCAGTTCGCAGCACACCGCAACCAGTTCGCACCACTCCGCGGCCAGTTCCCACCACTCCGCAACCAGTTCGCACCATTCTGCAACCAGTTCGCACCACTCTGAAACCTGTTCGCACCACTCCACAACCAGTTCGCACCACTCCGAAGCCAGTTCACACCACTCCGCAACCAGTTCGCACCACTCTGCATCCAGTTCGCACCACTCCGCATCCAGTTTGCACCACTCTGCAACCTGTTCGCACCACTCCGCAACCAGTTCGCACCACTCGGCAACCAGTTCGCACCACTCTGCAACCAGTTCGCACCACTCTGCAACCTGTTCGCACCACTCCACAACCAGTTCGCACCACTCCGAAGCCAGTTCACACCACTCCGCAACCAGTTCGCACCACTCTGCATCCAGTTCGCACCACTCCGCATCCAGTTTGCACCACTCTGCAACCTGTTCGCACCACTCCGCAACCAGTTCGCACCACTCGGCAACCAGTTCGCACCACTCTGCAACCAGTTCGCACCACTCTGCAACCTGTTCGCACCACTCCACAACCAGTTCGCACCACTCCGAAGCCAGTTCACACCACTCCGCAACCAGTTCGCACCACTCTGCATCCAGTTCGCACCACTCCGCATCCAGTTTGCACCACTCTGCAACCTGTTCGCACCACTCCGCAACCAGTTCGCACCACTCGGCAACCAGTTCGCACCACTCTGCAACCAGTTCGCACCACTCTGCAACCTGTTCGCACCACTCCACAACCAGTTCGCACCACTCCGAAGCCAGTTCACACCACTCCGCAACCAGTTCGCACCACTCTGCATCCAGTTCGCACCACTCCGCATCCAGTTTGCACCACTCTGCAACCTGTTCGCACCACTCCGCAACCAGTTCGCACCACTCGGCAACCAGTTCGCACCACTCTGCAACCAGTTCGCACCACTCTGCAACCTGTTCGCACCACTCCACAACCAGTTCGCACCACTCCGAAGCCAGTTCACACCACTCCGCAACCAGTTCGCACCACTCTGCATCCAGTTCGCACCACTCCGCATCCAGTTTGCACCACTCTGCAACCTGTTCGCACCACTCCGCAACCAGTTCGCACCACTCGGCAACCAGTTCGCACCACTCTGCAACCAGTTCGCACCACTCTGCAACCTGTTCGCACCACTCCACAACCAGTTCGCACCACTCCGAAGCCAGTTCACACCACTCCGCAACCAGTTCGCACCACTCTGCATCCAGTTCGCACCACTCCGCATCCAGTTTGCACCACTCTGCAACCTGTTCGCACCACTCCGCAACCAGTTCGCACCACTCGGCAACCAGTTCGCACCACTCTGCAACCAGTTCGCACCACTCTGCAACCTGTTCGCACCACTCCACAACCAGTTCGCACCACTCCGAAGCCAGTTCACACCACTCCGCAACCAGTTCGCACCACTCTGCATCCAGTTCGCACCACTCCGCATCCAGTTTGCACCACTCTGCAACCTGTTCGCACCACTCCGCAACCAGTTCGCACCACTCGGCAACCAGTTCGCACCACTCTGCAACCAGTTCGCACCACTCTGCAACCAGTTCGCACCACTCCGCAACCAGCTCGAACCACTCCGCAACCAGTTCACGCCACTCGGCAACCAGTTCGCACCACTCTGCAACCAGTTCGCACCACTCCGAAGCCAGTTCGCACCACACCGCAACGAGCTCACACCATTCTGCAACCAGTTCGCACCACTCCGCAACCAGTTCACACCAATCCGCAACCAGTTTGCACCACTCCGCATCCAGTTCATACCGCTCCGCGACCAGTTCGCACCACTCCGCAACTAGTTCGCACCACTCGGCAACCAGTTTGCACCACTCTGCAACCAGTTACCACCACTCCTGAACCAGTTCGCACCACTACGCAACCAGTTCGCACCACTCCGCAACCAGTTCATACAACTCCGCAACCCGTTCACACCACTACGCAACCACTTCACACCACTCCGCAACAAGTTCGCATCACTCCGCAACCAGTTCGCACCCCTCCGCAACCAGTTCACACCACTCCTCAACCAGTTCGCACCACTCTGCAACCAGTTCGCACCACTCCGCCACCAGTTCGCACCACTCCGCAACCAGTTCACACCGCTCGGCAACCAGTTCGCACCACTCCGCAACCAGTTACCACCACTCCGCAACCAGTTCGCACCACTCCGCAGCGGGTTCGCATCACTCCGCAACCAGGTCGCACCGCTCCGCAACGAGTTCGCACCACTCCGAAACCAGTATGCACCACTCTGCAACCAGGTTGCACCAGTCCGCAACCAATTCGCACCACTCCGCAACCAGTTCGCACCACTCTGCAGCCAGTTCACACCACTCCGCAATCAGTTCGCATCACTCCACAACCAGTTCGCACCACTCCTCAACCAGTTGGCACCACTCCGCAACTAATTCGCACCACTCCGCAACCCGTCCGCACCACTCCGCAACCAGTTCGCACCACTCCGCAGCGGGTTCGCATCACTCCGCAACCAGGTCGCACCGCTCCGCAACGAGTTCGCACCACTCCGAAACCAGTATGCACCACTCTGCAACCAGGTTGCACCAGTCCGCAACCAATTCGCACCACTCCGCAACCAGTTCGCACCACTCTGCAGCCAGTTCACACCACTCCGCAATCAGTTCGCATCACTCCACAACCAGTTCGCACCACTCCTCAACCAGTTGGCACCACTCCGCAACTAATTCGCACCACTCCGCAACCCGTCCGCACCACTCCGCAACCAGTTCGCACCACTCCGCAGCGGGTTCGCATCACTCCGCAACCAGGTCGCACCGCTCCGCAACGAGTTCGCACCACTCCGAAACCAGTATGCACCACTCTGCAACCAGGTTGCACCAGTCCGCAACCAATTCGCACCACTCCGCAACCAGTTCGCACCACTCTGCAGCCAGTTCACACCACTCCGCAATCAGTTCGCATCACTCCACAACCAGTTCGCACCACTCCTCAACCAGTTGGCACCACTCCGCAACTAATTCGCACCACTCCGCAACCCGTCCGCACCACTCCGCAACCAGTTCGCACCACTCCGCAGCGGGTTCGCATCACTCCGCAACCAGGTCGCACCGCTCCGCAACGAGTTCGCACCACTCCGAAACCAGTATGCACCACTCTGCAACCAGGTTGCACCAGTCCGCAACCAATTCGCACCACTCCGCAACCAGTTCGCACCACTCTGCAACCAG
The DNA here is from genome assembly GCA_023375785.1 of Penium margaritaceum. Taxonomy (NCBI): domain Eukaryota; kingdom Viridiplantae; phylum Streptophyta; class Zygnematophyceae; order Desmidiales; family Peniaceae; genus Penium; species Penium margaritaceum. The sequence continues at coordinate 15,123 of SZWC01026079.1, forward strand.
TTCGCACCACTCCGCAACCAGTTTGCACCACTATGCAACCAGTTCGCACCACTACACAACCAATTCGCACCACTCCGCAACCAGTTCGCACAACTCCGCAACCAGTTCGCACCACTCTGCAGCCAGTTCACACCACTCCGCAATAAGTTCGCATCACTCCACAACCAGTTCGCACCACTCATCAACCAGTTGGCACCACTCCGCAACTAATTCGCACCACTCCGCAACCCGTCCGCACCACTCCGCAACCAGTTTGCACCACTCCGCAACCAGTTGACACCACTCCGCAACCCGTTCGCACTGCTCTGCAACCAGTTCGTACCACTCCGCAACCAGTTTGTACCACTCCGCAAGCAGTTCACACCACTCCGAAACCAGTTCGCACCACACAGCAACCTGCTCGCACTTCTCCGCAACCAATTCGCACCACTCTGCAACCAGTTCGCACCACTACGCAACCAGTTCACACCACTCCGAAACCAGTTGGCACCAATCTGCAACCGGTTCGCATCACTCCGCAATCAGTTCGCGCCACTCCGCAACCAATTCGCACGACTCCGCAAACAATTCGCACCACTCCGCAACCAGTTCGCAGCACTCTGCAACCAGTTCGCAGCACTCCGCAACCAGTTCGCACCACTCCTCAACCAGTTCGCACCACTCCGCAGCCAGTTCGAACCACTCCGAAACCAGTTCGCACCACTCAGCAGCCAGTTCGTACCACTCCGCGACCAGTTCGCACCACTCTGCAACTAGTTTGCACCACTCCACAACCGGTTTGCACCACTCCGCAACGCGTTTGCACAACTCCGGAACCAGTTCCCACCACTCCAAAACCAGTTTGCACCACACCGCAACCAGTTCGCACCACTACACAACCAGTTTGCACCACTCGGCAACCTGTTTGCACCACTCCGCAACCATTTTGCACCACTCCGAACCCAGGTCACACCACTCCGCAACCAGTTTGCACCACTCCGCAACCAGTTCGCACCACTCCGCAACCAGTCTGCAGCAGTCCGCAGCCAGTTCGCACCACTCCACAACAAGTTTGCACCACTCTGCAACCAGTTCTCACTACAACGCAACCCGTTCACCCCTTCTTCAACCAATTCTCACCACTCCGCAACCTGTTTGCACCCCTCCACAACCAGTTCGCACCACTCCTCAACCAGATCCCACCACTCCGCAACCAGTTCGCACCACTCCTCAACCAGTTTGCACCACTCCATAACCAGTTGGAAACCCCTCCGCAACCAGTTCGCATAACTCCGCAAGCAGTTCGCACCACTCTGCAACCAGTTCCCACCACTCCGCAACCAGTTCACACCATTCGGCAACCAGTTCGCACCACTCGGCAACCAGTTTGCACCACTCCGAAACCAGTTCGCACCACACCGCAACCAGCTCGCACCACTCCGCAACCAGTTCGCATCACTCCGCAACCAGTTTGCACCACTCCGCAACCAGTTCTGACCAATCCGCAAACAATTCCCACCACTGTGCAACCAGTTCGCAGCACTCCTTAACCAGCTGACAGCACTCTGCAACCAGTTCGCACAACCCCGCAACCAGTTCGCACCACTCCACAACCAGTTTGCACGACTCCGTAACCAGTTCGCACCACTCCGCAACCAGTTTGCACCACTCCGAAACCAGTTCGCACCACACCGCAACCAGCTCCCACCACTCTGCAACCAGTTTGCACCACTCCGCAGCCAGTTCGAACCACTCCACAACCAGTTCGCACCACTCCACCCCAGTTCTCACTACAACACAACCGGTTCGCACCATTCCTCAACCAATTCTCACCACTCGGCAACCTGTTTGCACCACTCCACAACCAGTTTGCACCACTCCTCAACCAGATCCCACCACTCCGCAACCAGTTCGCACCACTCCGCAACCAATTTTCCCCACTCCATACCCAGTTGGAAACCCCTCCGCAACCAGTTTGCACCACTCGGCAACCAGTTCGCACTACTCCGCAACCAGTTCGCACCGCTTCGCAACCAGTTCGCACCTCTCCGCCACCAGTTCGCACCACTCCGCTACCAGTTCGCACCACTCCGCAGCCAGTTCATACCACTCCGCGACCAGTTCGCACCACTCCGCAGCCAGTTCATACCACTCCGCGACCAGTTCGCACCACTCCGCAGCCAGTTCATACCACTCCGCGACCAGTTCGCACCACTCCGCAGCCAGTTCATACCACTCCGCGACCAGTTCGCACCACTCCGCAGCCAGTTCATACCACTCCGCGACCAGTTCGCACCACTCCGCAGCCAGTTCATACCACTCCGCGACCAGTTCGCACCACTCCGCAGCCAGTTCATACCACTCCGCGACCAGTTCGCACCACTCCGCAGCCAGTTCATACCACTCCGCGACCAGTTCGCACCACTCCGCAGCCAGTTCATACCACTCCGCGACCAGTTCGCACCACTCCGCAGCCAGTTCATACCACTCCGCGACCAGTTCGCACCACTCCGCAGCCAGTTCATACCACTCCGCGACCAGTTCGCACCACTCCGCAGCCAGTTCATACCACTCCGCGACCAGTTCGCACCACTCCGCAGCCAGTTCATACCACTCCGCGACCAGTTCGCACCACTCCGCAGCCAGTTCATACCACTCCGCGACCAGTTCGCACCACTCCGCAGCCAGTTCATACCACTCCGCGACCAGTTCGCACCACTCCGCAGCCAGTTCATACCACTCCGCGACCAGTTCGCACCACTCCGCAGCCAGTTCATACCACTCCGCGACCAGTTCGCACCACTCCGCAGCCAGTTCATACCACTCCGCGACCAGTTCGCACCACTCCGCAGCCAGTTCATACCACTCCGCGACCAGTTCGCACCACTCCGCAGCCAGTTCATACCACTCCGCGACCAGTTCGCACCACTCCGCAGCCAGTTCATACCACTCCGCGACCAGTTCGCACCACTCCGCAGCCAGTTCATACCACTCCGCGACCAGTTCGCACCACTCCGCAGCCAGTTCATACCACTCCGCGACCAGTTCGCACCACTCCGCAGCCAGTTCATACCACTCCGCGACCAGTTCGCACCACTCCGCAGCCAGTTCATACCACTCCGCGACCAGTTCGCACCACTCCGCAGCCAGTTCATACCACTCCGCGACCAGTTCGCACCACTCCGCAGCCAGTTCATACCACTCCGCGACCAGTTCGCACCACTCCGCAGCCAGTTCATACCACTCCGCGACCAGTTCGCACCACTCCGCAGCCAGTTCATACCACTCCGCGACCAGTTCGCACCACTCCGCAGCCAGTTCATACCACTCCGCGACCAGTTCGCACCACTCCGCAGCCAGTTCATACCACTCCGCGACCAGTTCGCACCACTCCGCAGCCAGTTCATACCACTCCGCGACCAGTTCGCACCACTCCGCAGCCAGTTCATACCACTCCGCGACCAGTTCGCACCACTCCGCAGCCAGTTCATACCACTCCGCGACCAGTTCGCACCACTCCGCAGCCAGTTCATACCACTCCGCGACCAGTTCGCACCACTCCGCAGCCAGTTCATACCACTCCGCGACCAGTTCGCACCACTCCGCAGCCAGTTCATACCACTCCGCGACCAGTTCGCACCACTCCGCAGCCAGTTCATACCACTCCGCGACCAGTTCGCACCACTCCGCAGCCAGTTCATACCACTCCGCGACCAGTTCGCACCACTCCGCAGCCAGTTCATACCACTCCGCGACCAGTTCGCACCACTCCGCAGCCAGTTCATACCACTCCGCGACCAGTTCGCACCACTCCGCAGCCAGTTCATACCACTCCGCGACCAGTTCGCACCACTCCGCAGCCAGTTCATACCACTCCGCGACCAGTTCGCACCACTCCGCAGCCAGTTCATACCACTCCGCGACCAGTTCGCACCACTCCGCAGCCAGTTCATACCACTCCGCGACCAGTTCGCACCACTCCGCAACCAGCTCGCACCACTCCGCAACCAGTTCGCACCACTCCGCAACCAGTTCGCACCACTCCGCAGCCAGTTCTTACCACTCTGCGACCAGTTCGCACCACTCTGCAACTAGTTCCCACCACTCCGCAACCAGTTTGCACCACTCTGCAACCAGTTCGCACCACTACACATCCAGTTTGCACCACTCCGCAACCAGTTCGCACTACTCCTCAACCAGTTCACACCACTCCACAACAAGTTCGCATCACTTCGCAACCAGTTCGCACGACTCCTCAACCTATAGCACCACTCCGCATCCAGTTCGCACCACTCCGCAACCCGTTCGCACCACTCTGCAACCAGTTTCTACCACTCCGCAACCAGTTTGCACCACTCCGCAACCAGTTCAGACCACTCCGCAACCAGTTCGCACCACTCCGCAACCAGTTCGCACCACTCCGCAACCAGTTTGCACCACTCCGCAACCTGTTTGCACCACTCCGCAACCAGTTCGCACCACTCCGCAACCAGTTCACACCACTGAGCAACGAGTTCGCACCACTCCACAACCAGTTCGCACCAATCCGAAGCCAGTTAGCACCACACCGCAACAAGCTCACACCACTCTGCAACCAGTTCACACCACTCCGCAACCAGTTCACACCACTCCGCAACCAGTTTGCACCACTCCGCATCCAGTTCATACCACTCAGCGACCAGTTCGCACCACTCCGCAACTAGTTCCCACCACTCGGCAACCAGTTTGCACCACTCCGCAACCAGTTAGCACCACTCCGCAACCTTTTCGCACTACTACGCAACTAGTTTGCACCACTCCACAACCAGTTCGCACAACTCCGCAACCAGTTTGCACCACTCCTCAACCAGTTGACACCACTCCGCAACGAGTTCGCATCACTCCGCTACAAGTTCGCACCACTCCTCAACCAGTTTACACCAATCAACCAGTTCGCACCACTCCGCAACCAGTTCGCACCACTCCGCAACCAGTTTGCACCACTCCGCAACCAGTT
>SZWC01026081.1:10785-33302 GCA_023375785.1 Penium margaritaceum
AATGATTCCAAGTTTCTCAAAATGTGCTGGATGGAAACAAGTTTCATGTGAAGCACTTCATTATTCTATTCACCTGCGGCTCTCTGCTTAGATGGTTTCCATAGTTCAGAAATTTCATCGTTATTTCCAAGTAATCTCTCCTTGTTTCCTAACATTTGAATCACAAGAACGCAATCATGCGTGGATGCAGGCTATCTTCCATTCCTATGAAAGATATATTATAATGTATTGAGGGGAAATTGTAGCAGATTATGAAGATTTTCATGCATGGATGTGTGGATGTATTGACTGCAGTTCTTTTGGAAGCACCTTCATTTCCGGACCCATGCCCACAACCCTTGGCTGGCTTACTCGCCTGAAAAGCCTGTGAGTGAAGTTTATTGAGAGAGAAACCTTCCTTTCCATTTTTTCTGCTCCTGGGAGGTGATGGAGTACATTATAGTGCAAGGCATGGGAATGGAAACCAAAGTAAGCAGAAGGGAAGGAAGTTGGGGGGAAAGGAAGAATGATGAGAATGGAGGGGAAACATCTGTTCAACCAATCTTGGAAGGCCACCACTGTCAAACTTGGAATGAAGGAGAGCCCTCAGCGTTCTCACCTTAGGCAGAAATTTCAGTGCATTACTGCACATGCTGATCCATACCCGGCTGCATGTGCAGAAACCCTGGCCGTGCTGGCTGCCCCACAACACCCCCAGCTACATGTGTAGGAGCAACAGCGGCTTATTTCCGCAGCATCTTCTGCACAAGCACATGCCGTGCCTTCTGTGGTGGGCCAAACCCTAAGTGCCTTCCAGTAAATTCAGCAAGTTCAGTGCATTACATGACCACAATGGGCTCTTCATCGATTGATCCGGGAAAGGCCAGCACTGACGCGGAAATTGACCAGCCTGCAAAGCCTTTCTCATGCGGCAAAGTGTGGGAGTCCGAGGATGACTGTGCCTGCCGCAGTCCTGGTGCCATCTGCAAGTTCTTACAGCAGTGCAATGGCTACGTGTGTGCGTGCGCTCATCCTGAAAAGGGAGCATTCCATGAATTCTCCCACCCTCCTGTTACCTGCATCAACCTTGTGGATGCATGATTGGTTGTATCTGCACTTTGATGGGCTATTCCTTCTTCATGTGCAAGGGTTTGCATGGTTTTGAGTTTGCTTTTATGGAGTAGAAGATGCAAGGATGTGTTGATTTCTCATGTAAAACAAATGATGTATGTTTTTCTGTGCTTATTGAGTAAATTGATTTCTTTGGAACCTTAAACACTGGAATTTTAAAGATTTCAGGCTGCTTGCAATGTGCTGGTTGAGTCGTTTTCCTTGCATTTCAAATATTGCAGAGAGAAAAAGCTCCCACACCACTTAAAAGAAGTTTCAGAATTTTTTTCCATGCACATGAGAACTTGTCAGGAGAGAGTTCCACTTACTTAAGAAATTTACCTGGCTTGATGCAAAAACCAGAAAACCAGCAGCAGCACAAGGTCTTGCTCAAAGCTCTAGTGACTCAAGGTTCTGGTTCTCATCCCATGTTGTATGTGGTAATTTTAATGCAGTCAGAGAAAAAAATCTGTATGAATGAGTACCTTTGTGAATGAAAAAGTTCCTGTGATTATTTATACTGGAATTCCGACATAATAAGATCCCATGGTTGTCCAGAATCTTCTGGAAACTGGATCAAGCATAAAAATACAAACCTAGAAGAAATCAAAGGAATAGATTCATCACATTTATGAGAGGGAATGAACAATGGAAACAATGTGGTGATCAATAGAAAGAGAAAGCATTTATAAGAAGGGTGTCTCCGCTGCTGCACTCTGCTGTGTCGGGTCACCGTGGCTTGGTGGGCCTTCACAAGATCATGGCTTTAGCTGTGACCCTCACTGTTGCTGCCACTGCTGCGTCTCTGCGGCGCAACTCAGCGAGGGATGCCTCACCACTCTGATACCATGAGAAACTACTGGGAAGTTTCCTAGCCTTGCTTTCACTGATGTGGTGACACTATCCAATCAGTTGGCGCACTAGCAAGCAAGTACGTACAAGAATCAGCAATCGTTAGGCTACGGAGAGGCACAAAGTATCATAAGCTCCAATAGCTTAGTAATGCAGAAAGAAAACAATACTGACAGGCACACAGCATGAATATCTGACACGGCACACGGCGGGTGACCCACGCGGCACTGTCAGTCAGCCCGAAACCACTGTTTTGGCCGGAACTCTGCACACATGCATCCAAACGCAACACCATCTGAGCCTAGAGATGTAGAATCTTGAACCAAATGCTATAACTGGTCACACACACAGGTCCGGCATCGAACAATAGAAACATAATGTAAAACATGCAAATCAGGCTAAGGACCCAGTCCATCAAGAGAGCTAACGCAATCACACAAAAAATGTAGAGCACCCAAGCAAGCACTCGGGACACTGTTGCAGCTTTCAGATACCTACTTGTGGGTGGAACCACCACACTTTGGTACTCTAGTACTTGCTAGGCCCGCATCAGGGATCTGCACAAGCATGAACACGGCCGAGTGGTCACAGTAAGCTATACAAATAGACGTGGACAAATCAACATTCCCCCATGACCGGATGGTATGCATGTCCATACACTTGCAGATTCGACAAATGTGCACAACGAGGTGCTCAATATTCTATACTTACACACTCCACTCTCGGCCACTCTCAGGCAAGGGGAAAATCCAAACAAGAACAAATAGCCACCATGAATTTTCCGTGTGCCAGTACCTTGGTCAGGAAGTCAGCCCACTGTATGTCCGTGCCGACCTAGATAACGGAGATCACTTGTCACTGCACGAGATCACACACAAAGTGATGCTCCATAGCAATTTGCTTCGTATCCGCATGAAACACACAAGATTTCTCTGAATTGACATGAGCACTCTTGTTGTCACAATGAAGAATAACGCAAGGCACAGAGTGATGCAACACACGAAATAGACGTTGCAGCCACACTACCTCAGCAGCCCTAATTTGAAGCACATCATACTCAGCCTCTGATGAGCTACGTGTGATATAACCCTACTTGCCATTACACCATGAAACAATGGTGTCACCTAGCAGGAACACATAGCCTATCCAACTGTACCCATCAGGGCTCCACACCAAGTCACTATCGGTATAGCCGTCGACCACCATTGAACACCGCCGTCAAAATTAGAGTCTGAGGTACGGTGTAAGACCACGTACCACACCACTTGTACAGCTGCGTAAAGGGCTCTCATCCGAGAACGTTTTGAGAATGGTGCAAGAAGATTGACGGCGAAGGTAATGTCGGGTCGTGTAGTATTAACCAAATACATCAAAGAGCCAATAGGGCAAAAATATAGGGTCACTTCCATTATCTCCCCCAGCTATGCCAGATCATGCACCTTCAGAGCATCCTGTCCATCAAGTGTGATGGGGATGGAGGTTGTAGGACCTATGCCATGGAGGTCAACAAACCGCTCCCCTACAACGTGGGTGTAACGTGCCTGATGCAGCACGGGTATACGCCACTGACGATTATGTATGATCCTCATCCCGAGAAACACAGTTATGAGACCAAGGTCCTTCATCTTGTAAGTGCCTGAAGGGCTACCTTGGCCTCCTTCACGGCCTCCATAGAAGTAGATGCAAACACGAGGTCATCCACGTAGACAAGGATGGCTGTGAAGCTCTTAGCTGTCCATTTGAGAAACGCATGGTTCACATCCATCTGGTACAACTCCCAGTCGTGGTGAGCAACAAACCCGAATAGAGCGCAAGCAGTGCTCACGTAGCCAACAGTTGTAAATGTGTCAGTGAAATCCATACCCTTAACCTTTGAAAACCCCTTTGGCTGTGAAGCAATCCTTGTAGCAATTGAGTGTGCCATCAGGATTCACCTTCTTATGAAAGACCCACTTGGCCTATACGACCTTCCACCCAGACAGGAGGTTAACAAGCTCATACACACCGTGCTCACGGTTGGTTCTCAGTTCTTCCTCACAAGTAGCTCGCCGCAACGCTACATCCTAAGCGGAGAGTACCTCCTTCAATGTGCCTTCATGAGGCATTGTCAAGGGAGAGCTCCAGGTGGCTAATACACACGCCTCTAGACCCGTTACAACCACAACAAGTTTGGTTGCGACATCGCAAGCAGCCAAGAAATCTCGGGTGACCAACTCGTGATCAACAAGGCACACTAGGTGTACATGAATGTAGTCCGCCTAGACACTCAGGCCAAGGGCCTTTGTGCCAGGCTCACCACTCTGGACATTACGAGTGGAGTTTTTGGGTGCTGAATTGACCGTCCGTTTAGCCCTCGAGGCCAGTGGTCAAAGACAACCACAAGGCTTACCTGATGAGCCCAAAACAGAGGTGCTCACCTCTGACTGCGTAGCAACCGGCTGGTCCACAGCTACAAGGACTGTGGGCTTGCAAGGAAGGGGAGAGGATGTAGGAAAATCATGGGCAAGTGCCAACTCGTGCATCAGGGCAGTAGGTATAGACGGAGGACCAGGTGTGTATGAGGAAACTGCCACATGCACGAGACGAGGTTTGCCAGAGAAAACTGGTATAGGAACAAAAGTAGGTGTGCCAGATAGGACGAGCAATGGCACAGAAACAAGTGTGCTAGAAGGGAATGACACTGCATGCGAGCATGTGTGCAAGAAGGGACTGAGACTGGCATGGGAGTAGGTGTACCAGAAGGGATTGAGATTGGCACTCTCTAGCAGTGAGTACGTCCACAGTTGTAGTAGTGGATAGAGCGTCCACTACTACTGCTCGCCCAGTGTTGCTTTTGTTGCTACTACTCCTCCTTGCTACATTGTCGCTTATCTTGCCTCACTTATGTAGTCACTGCAATGTCCTGAGTCTGGCCGCTTAGGGTCAAGGGTGATGAGGAGAAAACGGTGGAGGTGGGGCTCGTGAACTAGGACAAAGGCGGCAGAGGATTTGCGATCACTTCTGCAACAAGAGGAATCAGTTGATAGGCGACAGCGACGTTATGAGCTGATGTCATATGGAGAAATTAGCGATGAGCCCAAGGAAGTAGCTAAAATGACTCAGAAAGGAGAGGACCACTTGATTGAAGCCCGTGAAGAGCTTCACGTGATCCAGATGCACCCCCATGATGATGGTGTCAAGGGCCCACAGCTTTGTCTCACCACCAGTCCCCAGGCGCTTATAAAGATGCATGGCACGCCTTTAGTAGTCAGCCACAAGCTCCCTGGGACCCTTATGGAGAGTGTGGAACTCACACATGAAAGCCACAGTCGTGGTCTGGGTCTTCGCAGAAAGCAGTGCCAGGGCCAACTCCCAGCCCAGGCGTGGGCCTGCTCCAATCCCAATGCCGGTCTCACCACGGAAGGAGCAGAAACTGACCACGGTCTTTTACGACATGGCGTAGAGAAGACCGTGCATCGCTCTCGCTACTGTCTGGACCTAGTGAGCATCGCATGTTTGGTACTGCCTATGGTAGTGGGGCCAGACACCCTCAGAGTCGACCCAAACTCGAAATAGGGTCTCCCAACACTTGAAGCCCTTGTTGTTGTCGTAGCAAGGTGGAGGTGTGTCAAAGTCCTTTGGTCGCCGCTTTGTGGGAAGGACGACCTCAGGCTTGGGAGATAGTGAGCGAGGTACATGTAGACCAAAAGTGAGAGAAACACCACAAAAATTGAACGTCACTGAACGACATGGCTTCTCCTGGCGGTGAGAAGGTGGTGGGGTAGGAGGCCTAAACTACCCAAAAGATGATGTAGATCCAGCAGCTCCTCCTGTTGTGAGGCCCCAAAACATCCCCTCAATAAATTTGTGATCTCCTGTAGTGAGTCGGTCCGATGCAGCTGTTGGCGGCACATCTAATCCTACGTCCGACGAAGATCGTCCATCACGAGTGACTCTGATTGTGGGCTCATGTCACCCGATGAGGAGGAGGAAGAGGGTCTACCAGGTCCTTGTCTGTCATAGACCGACACCATGGGGCCGGTATACATTCGTAGAATTTAAAATGTGTGGGTCACCTTTTCATTACTGGGTTAAGCTACGTTTTTTATATTGCCTGGCTCAATTACTCGTCTTTTTTTTTTTTGGTGAGTTACGGTCAACTCTCGTCGCTGAATACCGGGCCCAGGGTATCGACGGCGAGTCAAACACTTGAACGCTCGATCGCTCGAATGCCCGAATGCGACAGTTTGCACCATCGAGCGGTTTGTCATGTAGGACTTCGTCAAAATCGGCAAAATGATCCTAAAATCTTAGTCAAAATTAAGGTTATAGGCCTGTATTCACGTCGAATTCTGGGTTATACCCAGTTAAGAAGAAAGTCATTTTTTTGTCAGAAAATACATGGTTCATCTCAGTCGTTGAAATCCAAGCGCAGTAAGGTATGCTGTGTTGGTGCTGATGTCATCACCTACAATGATGACATCAACATGAAGGTTGCCCAAATGGAGCAAAATTTGAATCGACTATGTGCCAAAGGATTCTGAAAACAATGGAAGTGGTTTTGTGAAAAAACAACCTTCAAGACAGCAAAAACGCCACCATTTTCTTTTCAAACACAAAATCTAGAAGAAGAATCTAGATTTGAGAGTGTTGTCTCGTTTCTTGGAGCCTATATGGCACAAAATGAGGCGGAGGTCGATGCGGTAAGTACCGTACTACCTGATCATTTCATCTCGAAAAACAGTTTTGGGGTTGTTGTCTTGATTCATTTTTGGGAATAGATATTTTCTTCTTTTCTAAATGGACGGAATCACCCAATGTTGTTTTGAATTCATTCTTTTTGCCTTCGAGGGTCCGTTTCGGCTCTGTCGCTTGCGTTTTTTCAGTGTCGAAGTCATTCCAACACTGGAACATGCACCATCGCGTGACGATCCAAAGTCACGCAACCTTGGATGGCTTCGGATGGACTCGGATGGTTTAAGTAATATTTTGTATGTTTTATGGCATTTCAAATCCTGCACGGAGCCATATAAATGAATTCTTCACCCCAAGAAAACTGTAACGGGAGGGCTGGTTCGGCCCTCCCTACTCGCTGAAGCGAGGGGTGGTTGCGCACCACCCCTCGCGTCAACGTGGGCAGGCCGGCGGCCAACACTTCGCTGGCCGCCAGCCAGCTCGCTGCTGGCCGGCTGGACGGCCGGCGGCCGGCCAAGCGACTGGCCGGCCAGCTGCCAGCCGCCGTTCGCGGCCTCAGCCCGATCAGCGGCTGAGGGGCCACAATGGNCCCTCCTTGCAAACAAGCAAGCAAAGATGAGGGATAGGGGGAGCGAGGGTGAGGGCGAGGATGAGGAAAGCACACGAGAGAAGTCGGCACGAAATCGCGGATTGTGTCTCGCACGTGACGATTTTGTGCTGACACGTCAAAAACGAAACCCAAGTTCGTTTAGGATGAATGACGGGTTTTGAAACCAGAAAACTCGTGCGAATGCATGAGTTCAAGGTAAAAATCCCCGGTTTGGGTCCCAAAACCAGGGGTAATGTTAAAAACGGAAATGGGCCTCCGGAGACTCAAAAAAACTCAGTCTCCCTGCTATGGGTCATTGATGACGATTGCCCCTCAGTCCTGCGAAGGGGATGAACCCCTGACGCAGACCGAGAACGCCATTCTGCCAACTCCGATGACGACTTCAGAGTAGGAGCTGGAGACTCGACACATTACAGTGGTTCTTAGAGCTAGATGACCCCCACCACTAAGGGTTCAACAGAAACGGCGGCTACGCCGTATATGAAACGCTGCCGATAGCTGCAAGCAGCAGCAGAAATGCCAAAGGGGCATACGGCATCTACACTAATCCGTTTCAAGTGACAAAAATTGTGTTTGAAAGCTCTTGAAGAGTCCTACTTCAACCTCCCAACTTCTTTGAGCTTCTTGTTCACCACAAGGAACTAGGTGGATTTTCTTGGACGGGGTGGGGAGTGTCCACCCCCAAAACCACCAATATACCCCCATTTCCAAGGTTTCCTCCCTCCTCCTTCAACAAAGAAAACTGGGACAACGTTCCTTCCCAAAGTCAGGGGTTCTCACAGCCTAGGAACACCTTAGAAAGAGGGAGGACGACACCTTGAGGACTCTTGGCGGCTTCCCAAACGCCGCCGGCTTAAGGAGGACGCCGCCAAGGGGTGCGAGACGCTCAAAGAAGACTCAAAGGGAGGCCAAGGAAGACAAGAGAACTATAGAAAGACAAAGCAATTAGGAGCAGGAGTTAAAGAGTTGCTAGGACTTGTAATTCCCTTCTTACTCTTTGTCCTGGCTTTGTGAGCGGTACTCACACTTCTTATTATTCCCTTGTATTGTTGTTTTCTGTTTCCTAAATCCTAGTTGCTACCAAGTGCCGTGAGTCACGGCTTAGGAGGACTAGTTTCAAAACCCACGACCTTGTGCCGATGTGGCGGCCTAGGAAAGTAGAAATTTGAATTAAAACTGCCTCACCGATTGGGAGAGCAAGATTTTAGGAGGCGATTCCTCCCAAAATTGTGTTGTGGGGTGATCTTCACAACGGTCTTCACATGCTAGTTACACGGGCGACGAGATGGCAAGTGCCGTATCATCCAAGACCAACAAGGGCAAGGTGGTGACGGCCTCACCACGAGCTCTCGGCGGACTCCAAATCTTGGGAGCCGCCGCCGCGAGCGCAGGTGCCAACCCAAAGGCAACCGTACTGCCTAAGGCAACCGTACCGCCTAAGGCAACCGTACCACCTAAGGCAACCGACGCCAACCTCGGCGACACGGAGAAACGTGTAGAGGCCGAAAAAGTGCTCGACGAGCACGTCGACGCGTACATGGACGACCCCCACACAACGGACGACACGATGGAGGAGGATCTCCCGGAGGGGGACCCCGACGAAGAGCAAGACGCCGACGATGGCAAAGGCGACGAGGATCGCAACCATCACCATCGTCGTGCGGTGAACTCAAGCTAATTGCTCGAGAAGGGTAAGGTGCCCGTCGCATCGCCTGTAGCTACCGACGGCAGCGAGACTGCTGAGAGCAGCAAGGGTGCGGAAAGCAGCCACACGGGAAGTTCTCGCGAGAACGAGCCAGACGGCGTTGCCGCGAAGGCAACTCGTAATGACCATCGTAGGCTTGCGGAGTTTGCTACTGAGGCGGCGGGCCAGCTCAAGATCACCACTGATTGTGGAGGTACGGCACCACTCGGAGGAATGGGGGCGAACCCCTCTTCCTATGATGTGGTCGTAATGGGGCGAGGCAGCATCCACTTGAGCGTCGTTGCTGACGACAGTCTCCTCCAAAAAGTTGGACTCCTTGGAGGCGTGTACGCAAACTGTATCCTCCTGTAGTGGACAAGGGTGCACGGACAACACGAGGCCCTGGAGGCTATCACCGATGCTCTGATGACATCAGAGCTCAAGTTCGTGTTTGCCAACCTGCTGGCCCACGTCGGGCAGAGCATCACGGACCTTGACCATGATCGCCAGCTGCAGTGCCTGGCCGCTTATGAGGCAAGCTGCCGATGTAATGACCTCAACAAGGCGTTGTAGAGCGTGACCGAGGTGCGGATGCAGCACCAAGCACATCGTGCCGTAGCTGCGATGCCACTGCCGGTGGCAGCGACGACTTGCCCACCTTGACGACTTCGGGGCCGGTCATGAACATGTCCTTCCTCCACATTGTGGAGATCTTCCGGAAGAGCGTGAAGCTGACCGACTGGCTGAATTGCATGGAGCACGTTCTACGTGTCCACAAGGCTCCACTGAGCCAGTGGGGCGACCTTGCCACGACGCGGGTTGAAGACAAACTCTTCAACTATGTGGTCAAGGAGTGGAGTGTGCAGCAGCCGCACCTCGAGTGGCAGACCATGCCGTGGGAGGCCTACTGCGTAGTCATGCGTAAGAAGTGCACCCAACATGAGGAGGCGTTGCGCACCTTCCACAAGATGAAGGAATTCTGGCAGCTAGGCAGCACGCTCGAATCCTACTTGAGCGAGTTCACCGCACTCGTGGAGGAAGCCGAAAGTTTCACTGAGGGCAGCGGAACTCAAACCTTCAAGTACCCATAGTGCATGTTGCTGGAGTACTTGCGTGATGGCCTCGCAAACAAGAAGCTAAAGGACAAGACCACCACAATAGCCACTGGCCATGCTTAGACAAGCTGGAGGGTGTTGCGCGACTACATGAGCGAAGTGTCTTTGGCGAACCCAAAACACTACTCTGATTCACGGCCGAACACGCGTGCAGAGCAAGGCCGCGACATGCGCATGGATGCTGCAGGGGCTGGTGGGTCAACTAGACAGCCAGGCGGGGCCAAGGGCAAGCAGCCTGTAAACCCTCCAGCCAAGAAGGCTGGTGGACAAAAGGGCCCCAACAATAAGCGCAGCTGTGAGAATGACGAGCTGCAGGCGACGCGTGAGTATCACAACGCAGCCTTTTGCGAAGGGCTCTGCCACAACCGCATGCAGTCGGGCCACTTTAGGGCTCAACGCCCTGATGCCACTGGTGGTGGACAAGAGGCCAAGCCGTTAGCTGCAGTAGCAGTACCTCGTGGGGATGGGTCAACAAGAGGCCACGGACAGGGCCGTGGACAGGGTCGCGGTCGCGACAATGGGTCCGGCCGTGGTAACAGACAAGGCTGTGGGGCGGGTTCTCCCCATCCCTGAGTGACATTAGTGGGGACCACTCAGGGATAAAACTGGATCACGAGTTTGGGTTCATGTTTTCAGATGAGGATGTTAAACAATGTGATTTTTTGACATGTTTAAATTTATCTATTGTTTTCTCTCCTTTTGTTGATCCGCGTTTTACACTTGCTGACCGACATTGCCCACTAAACCTTGCATCTCCGGACGAGATGCATGATTGTACATGCTTAGTGGTGGCGACACCGACCACTGTGCAAGAGTTGTGTGACACAGTGATTGAAGAAAACGCCCTCAAAGCAATGAGTTCAATCACGTTCGCGGTACCTTTAGTGGACGATTTTGACCCGGTCAATTTTAAAGACTGGAAGGTGCTAGCAGAATTCACATGTGCCCGTAAGATGTGGACTCGACTGGGTGAATCATGGGAGTTGCAATGCCCATTGTACAGATTCCTTGTTTATCACAAACTTGGCTTGCCGTCTTTGAGCCTGTTCACTCGGAAAACTGGAGGTGATATGACGATGCACTTCAAGAGACACCTAGTTGGTGCTCCCATGAACGTACTGACCAATACTAAAGGAGATGACTCATTTGTTAGCCTTGGCTTTACCCGTCAAGTGGGCCTAAAGTACGAGCCATCTGGTGGCGCATTTGTCGTCAATGACAACCGTACACTACCTGTAATCGGTACGTGTATGGAAAACATTTGTATTCAAGGATACAAACAGAGTGCAACGTTGAAGGTACTCAACCTTCTTGACCCGTTTGACATGGTGCTAGACGATCCGTGGCTCCGCGAAAACAAAGCTCTGATATGTTTCAAATCAAGGCGCTTGATACTCTGAAAGGGATAGCCTCGCCTTACGCTGATTTTGAGTACGATATTGTCACCGACTCGACTTAAACTCTATGCCAAATTGTGTGCGATGCAGGTCAAGAAGCGTGTTCGACAAGTTTTTCGATACTTCTTGGCTCATCTGTAGATATTGGAGGATGACGTGAAGGAAGACATGCCACAAGATATCAAATCTCTATTGACGGAGTTCTCAAATGTATTCCAAGACCCACCAGCTCGGCTTCCACCAGAACGACACATGGGCCACACAATTCTGCTACAATCGGAGGCGACTCCTCCATTCAGACCCATGTATCGCCTTAGTTCAGCAGAAAGGCAAGAGGCCGAACGCCAAATCAAAGAGTACCTTGCAAAAGGATGGATCAAGCCAAGTAGATCGTCGTACGGTGCACTGATTCTTTTTGTGAACAAAAAGGACGGTGGTTTACACATGTGCGTGGATTATCGGGCATTGAACAAGCTGACGGTGAAAAATCACTTCCCTTTATTGTGGCTTGAGGACCTTTTTGACCAACTCCAAGGAACAAAAGTTTTTTCGTCCTTGGATTTGTCTCAAGGGTACCATCAAATCCGCATCACGAAAGATGTTGTATCCAAAACCGTGTTTTGAACGCACATGGGACACTATCAGTTTTGAGTGTTAGGCTTCGCGCTTACAAATGCCCCGGCAACATTCTAAGGAGAAATGAACCGAACGTTCACCAAGCAACTCGGGTAGATATCGTCCAGGCACCTGGACGACATCCTGGTTTTCTCCAAGTCAATGGAAGAGCACATAGAACATCTGCGCGAAGTTCTCGCAATCCTTCAGGAAGAGAAGTTCAATATGAAAGTGAGCAAGTGCAAGTCTGCATAAGATGAGCTCGAATACCTGGGACATATCGTCGGCAAGGATGGCATCCGTGTCGACCCACGAAAGGTCCAAGCCATTGTAGAATAGCCACGCCCAAAAAATGTTGGGCAGATTTGGTCTTTCCTCGGCCTTGCAAACTACTTTCAACGGTTTATGCAAGGGTATTCAACCCCGGTAGCACCGCTAACTAGGTTCACGCAAAAAGACGTGCACAGAGAATGGACAGCTGATTGCGAGAGCGCTTTTCTCAAAGTCAAAGAACTTCTATTTACAGCGCCCGTCCTAGCTCTTCTGGATCCATCGCAACCGTAAGAGGATTGATATGGTGTGTCGGTAGTAGGACTTGGAGCCATCCTTATGCAGAACGGTCATCCAGTTGCGTATGAGAGTCGGAAGCTCATCCCCACGGAAACGCGGTACACGGCTGGGGATCAAGAACTCCTTACGGTAGTATATGCTTTCAAGATGTGGCGTTGCTACCTCAAGGGTGCTGAAGAGGGTGTGACGGTCGTGACAAACCATAATCCATTAGTGTTTTTCCAAATGCAACCAAACCTGTCAAGACGACATGCGCGTTGGAGCAAATACCTGAGCCGATTCTCGTTCACATGGGAATATCGGCCAGGACACATCAATGTGGCCGATCCACTAAGCCGACAGCTTGTGGAAATTAAAGCAACCACCGAGGTCGGTGGGTGTTTTATGGCCATTGCAACAACCGTACAATCACCAGATCCCCCTGCACATCTACGGCAACCACGACAAGAGATTATCCATTACAACGGTTTTGTAAACGAGATCCAAATGGGATACAATGTAAATTCTTGGTTTCAAGACTCTCGAAATCTAGACAAGAACACCTTGGTGGAGGCCGCAGGAATCTTGTGGTACAGAGAACAAGTTGTGCCAAACTCAGGAGACCTTAAAGCAAAGATCATCTCCCAATTCCACGACCCGCCCGTCGCAGGTCATGTGGGACCCCAAAAGTCTGGGCAGGCACTCTCGGACCACTATTGGTGGCCAGGATGGAGTATCGATGTCTGTAAGTATTGCATGACATGCGGCCCATGTCTTTCGAATAAGGCTAGTAACAAGAAGCCTGCTGGACTCCTCCAACAGTTTCCCATTCCTAGGACTCCATGGGAGTGTGTCAGCATGGACTTCATTACTGGTCTTCCAGACAAGGCCCGTGGCCACGATGCAATACATTGGTTGTAGATCTTCTGACAAAAATGAAACACTTCATTCTTTCAACCATTGACATAAACACAGAGGAGACCGCTCGTCTCTTCTTTGAGGGTGTCGTAAAGTACCACGACCTGCCGTTGCACATTATCTCTCATCGAGATCAAAAATTTGCTAGTAAGTTATGGCAAAAGATGCACGAGTACTTCGGTTGTGAGTCCCATATGTCGACTACATTTCACCCTCAAACTGACAGACAAACAGAGTGCATGAACCACACTCTGGAACAAATGCTCCGAATGTACGTGGACCCTTACCATGCATGACTGGGACGAATTCCTAACACCGGCAGAGTTTGCGGTGAATAACTCGGTGAATAAGTCAACACAGTTCACACCGTTTGTGTTGAACAGTGGTCGGCATCCAGTGGTGCCCTCTTCATTGGTGAAGAGTACGAGTATAGGAGGACAGGTTCCTTTTGCTCAAGCCTTTGCCGAGCGCATAGACTCCTAGTTACACGAGGCAAGGGGTCACTTTCAAGCTGCTCGGCAACGACAAATGGCATATGCCAACATAAGTCGCCGTGAGGTCTCGTTTGACATCGGTGACAAAGTGTTGCTTAGCACTAGGAATCTTCGGCTGAAGTCGCCAGGGGCACGAAAACTTCTACCAAAGTGGATTGGGTCGTTTCTCATCGTTGCACGCATCGGACCAGTGCCATACCAATTGCTGCTCTCGCCGAGTATGAAGATACATGACGTGTTTCATGTGAGCCTATTGGCTCCATACACGGCTGAGGGAACCGTTCAGCAACTACCGGCAGTCCTTACTGCCGATGGCCAATACGAGGTTCTGCGCCTACTTCTGCACCAAGAGCGTACTCTGCGATCACATATTGTTAGGGAACACCTTGTTCATTGGGCCGGGTGTGGACCTCAACATAACTCATGGGAGCCCGAGTCTCGGTTGCCCACAAGGGTGGTCAATGAGCATTGGAGTGAGCTGGCAGCTCGCACGGATCGACGCGTGTCAGGGGGTACCACCTAAACGCAGAAAAAGTGAACAACATTCCCGCAGGGCGGCATTCATGGAATGAAACCATAGGAGGTTGGGGATGCCCAACATGGTTGTCTCGCGGACGCTCCAGCCTAAAGGGGGGAGGCCGCTAGCCGTGCTGACCGACAAGCTGCAACTTAGGTCCAAGTGCCATGCACGTGTTCATGTGTAGCTGGTGATTGAAATTATTGATTTTCTTTCACAATGTTGATAACTCACTGACTAACAATCCTGCTTGTTGTTTATGAACCGGGAAGGTTCATACTAGGTGGGGAGGAATGTAGCGGAAGGGCCGGTTCGGCCCTCCCTCCTTGCTGAAGCGAGGGGTGGTTGCGCATCACCCCTCGCGTCAGCGAGGGCAGGCCGGCGGCCAACACTTCGCTGGCCGGCGGTCAGCTCGCTGCCGGCCGGCTAGACGGCCGGCGGCCGGCCAAGCGACCGGCCGGCCACCAGCCGGCCAGCGGCCAGCCGCCGATCAGGCTGAGGCCGCGATTGGCTGAAGGGCCACAAGGGCCTTGAGGGCGGGGCCTCGTGGCCTCGTGCCCTCGCCCCCCCCTCGTCCTCCTTGCAAATGAGCAAGCGAGGACAAGGGATACGGGGAGCAAGGGTGAAGGCAAGGATGAGAGAAGCGCACGAGAGAAGTCAGCGCAAAATCAACGATCGTGCCTCGCACACGACGATTTCGCGCCGACGCATCAAAACCAAAACTCAAGTTTGTTTAGGACGAATTATAGGTTTCAAAACCGGAAAACTCATGCGAATGCACGAGTTCGAGGTAAAAACCCCCGGTTTGGGTCCCAAAACCAGGTATAAGGTTTAAAACAGAAATGGGCCTCTGGAGACTCAAAACATTTGAGTCTCCCTCCTCTGGGTTGTTGATGACGATTGCCCTTCACTCCTGCGAAGGGGGTAAACCCCTGACGGGGACTGAGAATGCCATTCTGCAAACTCCGACGACGACTTCAGAGCAGGAGCTGGAGACTTGACACGTTACAAATATATTTGATAATAAAATCATTGAGCAGTAGGGTATGTTATTGTAAGGGATTTCTAACGAGCCCTTATACGCCAAAAAGAGTGGTCATATGGGTTAGTTGCACTCTCTCACGTCCAGGAGGGTGTGGTAGGTGCGACCTGAGTGAAGCTTCCGGGACCCTCCACGGATCTCTTCTCAACATCACGTGTCCCAAATGCTGCTGGAGAGGGTTGGACAACCCTTGGATGCCCCGTGGTGGTGGCATGTTGATGTGGCTGCAAGGGTGTCTCCGTTGTTGTAATCTACTATGGCGGGTCACTGTGGCTTTGTGGATCCTCCTAGGACAGTGGCTCTAACTTTGACCCTCACTACTGTTACCAATATTGCATCTCTGCGATGCAAATCAACGAGGGATGCTTCGCCAGCCTGATACCATGAGAAACTACTAGGAAGCTTCCTAGCCTTGTTGTCACCGATGTGACGTCATTGTCAGTTCGGTTGGCGCACAAGTAAGGGAGCAGGTACAACAATCAGCAAGGGTTAGGCTAGGGAGGCGGGCAAAGTCTCATAAGCTCCAATAGCTTGGTAACATAGAGAGAAATTATAGCTGACATGCATAATGAATTCCTTACACGGCGCACGGTAGGGTGACGCACGCGGCAGTGTCAGTCTGTCCTAAAACTGACCCAGAACCATAGTTTATGCCGTATTTCTGCATACAGGAATCCAAATGCAACACTTTCTGAACCTAGAGATGTAGAATCTTGATCCAGATGCTACGACTGGTCACACGCACAGGTCCGGCATCAATCAGTAGACACATAATGCAAAACATGAAAATCGGGCTAAAGACCCAGTCCATCAAGAAAACTCTAGCAACTGCAGAAAAACGATAGAGCACCCTAGTAAGCACCTAGGACGTCGTTGCAGCTGTCAGGCAGCTGCTGGTGGGTGGAGCCACCACCCGTCGGTGCTCCGGTGCCAACTGGGTCCGCATCAAGGATCTGCACAAGCATGGATATGTCCGAATGGTCACAATATCTTTTACAAACAGAGGGGGATGACTCACAAACAACAAGGTAACAAAAAGGGTGCTTTCACTTTACTACGATTAAGAAAAAACAATGTTTTGAGTTCTTTAGGAATTGCAAACCCACTCATTTGGAAAGTGCAAAATCAATTCGAACCCCGTCAATCTGAATCATGTTCAAGGGGTTGGGGTTTTGTTTTTACATGGACACCTGTTGGGCCTCGAAGTAGCAGGTCCTTGCATATGCTTGCCAAAGCATGCGGAGTTTTGAACAAAGCATGCAGACCTTCGGCAAACCCGACCAAGATCGGTCACAAATCCATTGAAATAGGGTTTTTTTTTACCCAGCCAAAACATGCCATTGGGCTGTCAGAGAATCAAGCTTTACGGTCTGCGTAGGTGGCGTTCTGCAAGCCAAACAACGCTGTTCAGCTCACAAAATGCTGTCAAATAGGCATCTTTTGGGAATTCAAAACAAGACTGATGTGGATGACTGTTCGATGGAAGATAAGAAACTGAACAAAATGGATCGATATGGAGAATGAAAACAAAATTGTACCCAATCGTGTAGCACTTGCAACCTCAACAAACCAAAAGTGTATCCCTTCTACATTTTTTCAATTCTCCAACGGATAGAGCATGCACGTGGAGATGGCCTTTGATTCACACATCTTATATACTAAATAATTTTTTTTTAAATGTGGAAATTGTACATAGTAGACTCATGACATCATATGATTGAAGTTTTAAACCGGGGGAATTGCTCATACAAAAAGTACAAATTTATGCCATTCCTCTTAAATGTGGTGCAGATTGGGGCATTTGAAAATTTTATCACAAACCGGTTTTATGTTTTGATAACACTTGGTCGACTGCTCACCACATAACACTTTTGTTAAGAAACGACTCAATCCTCTTAGAATCCCCAGAGTTATTTTTGAATTTTCTTAAAGCAGCCACTTAGGATGTTACAATCCATGCATCACTCCCTCAAAATTTCCGACACTCAATTGAAGTGCAATTGCTACTAGTTTCAATATACTCAAATGTCCCATTTTCTCAAATTGAGATTGGATCTCGAACTTGAACCTTTGAACCAGAAATGTTTCGCTTTACATGAAAATTTGTTACGTCCCTGATGTACACGAGTACCTAAACTTTGCAAGTGGGCATTTCTTTCCTTACATCCATGGCCTACCACGTGAAGACTTCAGAATTTTTACGCCATCCGGCCGAGGGCATATTGGCCAACTGCCCTAACCTCCGGTGTTCTGTACCAGAATTTTTTGGCAATTTTGACCACCTTCCCGAATGGCTGACACAAGTGTCGCAAACCATGTCTACGTTTCGATGTTGTTTGGCTGAATTCTCAACGACTCTAGACTTCTACAAAGAAGCGCCTTGATATTCTTGGAGCCCCCCAACTTCTCGGTGGAGCTTCTCAAATCAGCCACTCACGGTGTGACCTCGCATTCATCGCTTGGCTCGAACGTTCATTTCCCAACATATGCCTCATTCTCATTCTCGGCATTGTATACATGTGCTCGACTCACTCGACAGTTGTCATCAAAGATCACTTACTGCTTAGAACAAATCATCCATTTTTCCTCAACACCATAATCGTCTTTTGTCTCGTACCTCATCCCTATGAATCACCTACATTCTGCTTGGTGTGACGCTTGGTATCAGAGTGCAGCGGTGTTGTAGGGGCAACCAATGCATTAACTACCTGGCAACAACTTCGCATGATTCCTTAGTGCATTGCTACCATTCAGAAGATCACGGAATTTGGGACGACAACAATGAATGGAGCTAGTGCACTCGAGGACGAGCAGTAGTCCCGAGCGAGAACTCTGGCGTCGGCGGATCAACAGCACTCAAACAACGACGCTCTCCAGGAAAACCACGCGGTAGTGATGATGATGATGGACCCCTCCGGCTCAGCAAACCCTGCGCCTCTACCTGACGCACGGTACAGAATTCAACGTCTACGTTAGCAATTCAGTGTTACAAAGTACACTCGTGTTTCTACGATATCATCACCGATAGTGACCTCTCTTCCGACAAACTGTGTTTCTACTTCAATGTCCTTAGGCACGATATTTGGCGAGCAATCACCATCTTCGACATCAAGTATCGGCCTCGAATTATGAATTCAGCAGATACTCGAAGTCGATGACCAGATTTGATGGCCAAGAATAGCATGTTGCTCTTCAAACAAGACCCGTACACCGCAAGGATATTCGCGAAAGGATATGAGGAGTTCGGCGTACAACAAAACCAAGTTTTGGTTCGACGAGTCCTATTTGCGACGGTGATTCACTCGTCAGGTTGTCGTTCCTCCAAACGAAGACCTGCAACGGATGTTATTGGAGGAATGCCACGACATCGTTCCAGGTGGACACTTTGACGAGGACAAGACATTCAACAAATTGGCAAAGTACTATTAGTGGAACAAGATGCTGACCGATGTACTGGCCTTCTGAAAATAGTACGGCACTTGTCAAAGACAAAAATCTCATCGCACGTGGCCACCTGGTCTACTTCAACCCCTATCCGTTGCGATGGAAACATGGGTCAACATCATCATGGACTTCGTGACGGGTGTGCCCGCCATCCCGGAGAGGTATGACGCCATACTTGTCGTTTGGATATATTCTTTACAATATCATACTTCATTCCAACGACCACCACTGTTTTTGTAGAAGGGATATTGCTACTATTCCTAAATCACATCGTGCGACTACACAGAGTGCCACACACCATCATCAGTTACAGAGACGGCCGTTTCACTAGCCTTTTTTGGCACGAACTGATGATGTGTTATGGCAGTTGGATCCTGCTATCAACATCGACCCATCCTCAGACAAACGGGCAAATCGAGTGGACCAATCAAACGCTCGAACAACTTCGTACTTAATGCGAGCGACACGGTAGCAATTGGGCAGCAAAACTGCCGACCGCCGAACTCGCATACAACTCCGCCACTACCACCGCAACAGGTAAAATACCTTTCGAGGTGGTGTACGGAAAATTTCCCGCCACGCTGGCTGGATTGCAGAGTCACACTCACATTCCCGCATTTGACATTAACCGCCGGGACTTCACAAGCATCTGGGAGGAAACGCGGTAGACCATCGCAAAGACGCAAGCACCTATGAAGAGGGCAGCCGACCGTCATCGCAACAATGACGTGTTCAACACTGGCGATCGCGTCCTCCTCGGCTCTACAACTGTCAAACTCCGAGGACAGGACTTCGCGAAGCTCAAATCCCGATGGTTGGAAACGTTTGAGATCAAGAAAATGCAAACCCCAGTTGTCGCTCGACTCCGCTTTCATGATAGCATGGCGATCAAGCACTACCGGGATCCCAGCACAAACTTCCCCGGCAGAGACGTCGTACCTCTACCTCCTATTCATGTGGACGGGGATGCGGAGTACGTGATTGAAGATATCCTTGGACACTGACACCATGGAAAAACGACTGAGTATTTGGTCGAGTGGCACGACTATGACGTCGCACACAACTTGGAGCCCTACAAGAACCTCCGAGACATTAATCATTTGATCGACGGCTACTCTCCCGATTACCGGCCTATGTATCATAACGCGCTGAGACGTCACAACTTAGGAGGGAAGAGTGTTATGTCCCCGACATACACGAGTCCCTAAACTTCGCAAGTGGGCATGTCTTTTCTTCACATTCATGGCCCACGACGCGACGAATTTATGATTTTTACACCATCCAAATGAGGGTATTTTGGCCAAGTGCTCCGAGCTTTAATGTTCTGTTCCACAAGTTTTTGACAAATTTGACCACCTTCCAGACTGGTCGACAGAAGTGTTGCAAACCATATCGACGTTTCGATATTTTTCGGCCGAATTCTAGACTTTTATAAAGAAGGGCCTCGATGTTCTTGAAGCCACCCGACTTCTCGATGGAGCTTCTCGAATCAGCCACTCATGGCGTGACCTTACACACATTGCTCGGCTCAAACACCAATGAGCCGACATATGCCTCATTCTCATTCTTGGCATTGTATGTATGTGCTCGACTTACTCGGCACTTGTTATCAAAGTACACTTACCACTTAATACAAATTATCCATTTTCCCCGGACACCCAAATTTTATTTTGTCCCGCACCTCATCCCTGTGAACCACCTGCATTCCGGTCGGCGTAAAAATTTGAGAATGGGAAGATTGTGGAAGTTCAGCCTCAGACTTGGGCTAACATTGATATTATTGTCAGAATGAGGCTACCATAATGAGACCAGTACCAGAATGGGTGCCACTTGAGATTTTTCCGCTTCTGCATGGCTCTCGCCTTCGGTGGTGCCGGGAGGATTGGGCTGATGTGAGACTACCATTTCCATTCTAGCTTCCTGATACTGCTGCTGTCCTGCTGCTGTCCTGCTGCAGCTGCTTCTGCTGCTGGTCGAAACAACCGGCTGACGGACTTCCTTCACCTGCTCGCCACCTCCTGTCATCTGCTGTCGTCTGCTTTTCCATAGTTTGTCCTGGGAAGTTTCCATGTGGCGCGTTCCCTTCGTAGCCCTACAGCCGTCTGGGTTGTCCCCTTTTCCACACAGCATGCACAAAATGGTAAAGCGGTTTCCAAGCCTTCTCTAGCCCCTCACGCCCTCTCTTTTGACCCTACATGCTTCGTTTCCTACGAACTTTCCCGGAACCAGACTTAGTTGGTGCGCAGCTTCCAGGCGACTTCCCAACATTTGCTGAGGCAGTGAAGACGTACGCTAAGTGGTGCAACTTAGTTCAACGGTTTAGATTGCACACTTCTCTTTCATCTCCAGTAAATGGCGAGTAGCGACGAGGTGGCTCGGCCCGCAGCCTCACCGCAGGAGCGGCTGGATGACAGGCAGCAACAGCAGCAGAAACAGCCACAATCGGCAATGCAGCAGCCGTTGCTACCACTGCCGGCACACCAGCAGAAGCAGAAGCAGCAGCAGCAGCAGCAGCAGCAGCAGCAGCGGAATCAGCAGCCGCAGCAGAAGCANGCAACCACAGCCACCACGCCAGCAGCAGCAACAGCAGCAGGCTATGCTGCAGCCACAACGGCAGGAGCAGCAGCATCAGCAGCGGCAGCAGTTTCTGCTTCACCAGAAGGCCAGGCAGCAGCAGCTTGCGGCGCAGCAGCGCAAGCAGACGCCTTCTGCACCCACGCAGCAGCAGCCACAAATACTGCGCCAGCAGATACAGCCACAGCTACAGCCACAGCAGCAGCCACAGCCACAGCCACAGTCACAGCCACAACCACAGCCACAGCCACAGCCACAGCCGCAGCCACAGCCACAACCACAGCAGAAGCAGAAGCCAATTGGCCATCCACAAGGTCGGCTACAGCAACTGCCTCCGCCACTCTTGAAGCAGCAGCAGCTGCAGCAAAGGCTCCCTCCTGCACAGCACCATCAACACCAGGTGTTGCAGCGACGCCTCCCTCCAGCACAGCCGCAGAAGCAGCAGCAGCAGCAGCAGCAATCTCTGGCTCACCGTCCTACAAAGCAGCAACAGTTGCAGCAATTGCGTCCACCACAGAACCAGCCCCAGCAGCAAACCCAGAAACCGTTGTTTGCACAACACATTCGGCAGAGGCAGCTGCTTCCGCCGCCGCAGCAACAACCACAGCAGCAGCAGAAGCCTGAGCAGCAGCAGCACCAGCTGCCGCCCCAGCAGCGATTACCGAAACAACAACAGAGGCCAGCTCAACCACCCAATTCTCAGCCGCACCTTCCGCTCAGCCGTTCACAACAGCAGCAGAAAAACCTGCGGCCTCCGCAGCCACCACAGCAGCAGACGCAGATGCCGCACTTGCAGCAGCAGGGACAGCAGCAGGCACAGCAGCAGGGACAGCAGCAGCAGGTAAAGCAACAGGGACAGCAGCAGGGAAAGCAACAGGGACAGCAGCAGGGAGAGTTTCTGCAGCCACGCTTACCGCAGCGAGGATTGACACAGCCTCAGCAA
>SZWC01026082.1:12194-29655 GCA_023375785.1 Penium margaritaceum
AGCTGTAGTGACTCTGACAACTCAGAGAGAGCCACACGATCGAAGCCCGTAAAGAGCTTCACGTGGTCCAAATGCGCCCCCATCATGATGGTGTCGAGTGCCCACAACTGCGTCCCGCCACCGGTCCCAAGGCGCGTGTAAAGGCGCATCGCGCGCCTCCAGTAGTCAGCTGCAAGCTCCGTGGGACCCTGACGGAGGGAGTGAAACTCACGTAGTCGGGCCGCCCTCGTGGCATGGGTCTCCGTAGCAAGAAGTGTCAGGGCCAGCTCCCAGACGTGACTCGGATCTACTCCAGTCCCGGTCCCGGTCTCACCGAGAAAGGGTCGGAAGTCGACCACAGTCTCCCGCAGCATGGCGTAGAGGAGACCCCGCATCGCTCTCGCTGCTGTCTGGACCTGGTGAGCGTCGCGGGTCTGGTATTGGCTGTGGTAGTAGGGCTAGACACCCTCAGAATCGGCCCACACCTGAAACAAGGTCTCCCAGCAATCGAAGCCCTCGTCACTATCGTAACGGGGTAGAGGTGTCTCAAAGTCCTTCGGTCGCCGCTCCGTGGGGAGGGCGACCTCAGGCTCGGGAGACGGTGGACGGGTATGGGGAGCCCACCAGTGAGAGAAACCAAACCAAAGGTGAACGCTGCTGAACGACGTGGCTGATCCTGACGGCGAGAAGGTGGCGGAGTGGGAGGCTATGATCCCAAACGTAACTCACAGATGCGCTCCTCAAGCACACGAATCTCGTGCTCGCGTGAGTCATCCTCAATCTCCTCCTCATCCTAGGTCTCCACCTGTGATGAGTGATGCTTAGACCGCGGCGCTGTGTAGGGTGTAAAATACTGAGCAGATGGTGCAACTCCGGTGCATCCTCTAGGTGGTTTCTGTGAAGCTATCAAACGACCCCGCAGTAACTCCGTAATCTCGTGCAACGCGTCGGACTGCCTCTGCTGCTGCCGGCGCATCTCGTCCTGCGACCGACGAAGCTCGTCGATCACGCGGGCCTGCGACCGCGGACTCATAACGCCCGAAGAGGAGGAAGAGGGGTCAACGAGTCCTTTGTCCTTGTCTCGGACCAACGCCATCGCAATGCTCAGTATGGGGCCGAACGTCAAAAACACTCCAAACAAGAAACAAATAGCGTTTCTTGAGGAGTTGAAACGTCTAAAACAATTGACGTTTTGACCCCAAAACTAGTGACGTCAGCGAAGTCTATGATGACGTCAGCATTTATTACGCTAGCAATTAGACGCTAGCGTCTTTTAGCTAGCTTTTCTACGCCAGCATTTTTTTTCATTTTTTTTAAAGGTCACGCGAGCCCCGCGTGACCGGTGGGGGTGACCTCGTCACCCCCTGCTCACGGCTGCGCAGGAGCTGCGCAGGCCTGCATAGTGCCACGCAGGTCTGCGAAGTGCTGCGCAGTTTTTGCACAGCTGCGTAGCACTGCTCTGCAGCAACAGTGCTGCGCAAGCTCGCCGTTTCTGCTGCGGCGAATTTGCTGCTGCGGCGGATGTGCTGCTGCGGCGGATCTGCTGCTGCGCTGCTGTTGCCGCTGCCGCTTCTGCAATGCTGATGCTATTGTTGCTGCTGTCGCTGTAGCAGCTGTAATGCTGCTGCTACGCTGCTGCTGCTGCTGCGCTGTTGGTGCTGGTTGCGGCTGCTGATGCCGTCGCAGTTGCAAGCTGCTGCCGCCGCTGCGCGCTACCACTGCTCGTAGTCACCGCCGCAAGCTGCTGCCGCGAGTTGCTACTCCTTTTTTTTTATGCAGGCTGGCAGCAAGAAATGGTTGCTGCTTCCACCCGGTGCTGCTGCTGTTGGCCGGCGTGGCTGCTAGATCTCGTCACTGCCGCAGCTCCACTTGCTACGGTGGTGGCGATTGCGTGGTGACGTCGCTCCTGCTAACGTCGACTGCGACAGATCCCAGGATGTGGCGGCGGCGATGACTCTCACTGTTGCTGCCTCTGTTGCGTGTTGGTTATTGTCACAAACACACGCAAGTGCCCTCTTGTCTCCATTCATACACACACCTCACCACTGCAGGTGATTGATCTGGATTAAGGCTCCCTGGTGCAAGACTGTGGTGCAGCATGAAGAACACAGAGGATGTGCCTCCCTCAAGCTGCCAAGTTGTGGCTTCAGCACCAGTCTTGTCACATGCCTTAGTTTAGTAATACACTCATATACTAAAAGGGGATACAACTTGTGGGAATGCATGCTTGTTAGTTGATTGCATGCTTGCATGTTCNTAGAGTGGTGAACCGGGTTGCTGATCCCTCGGGACCACACGTTCGGCTTGTGCCGACGTGTGAGAAACCGCCTGGAGCTCGCTCGCTCCAGGGTCGGGTTCGATCCCTGGGTGGCGTCCGGGCCCCACGACGATTGTCTCGCGTGGGTGGCCCAGTCAACCGGCTCTCACCACCTCGCTCACACTCACTCTCGCTTGTCAAGCTGTGACTCTTTACTACACTTTCTAAGTCGTGAGCGTTCCCCGATCCATGGCGATCGTTGTTGCTCGTCACCTGCTTTCTTGCTAGCCCAGCAACTACGCCTACCTACTGGTATCAGAGCAGGAGGGCTGTCCCTCCCGCTGCGACGTCCTGGGACCTCATGAGCCTCACGCGCTAAGCGCCGGGTGATCCCTCACAAGCCACAGTACGAGACAGCGGCGGCCTAAGCAGCAGCAGCGGCGGTCATTCTGTACAGCCGTTTGCATGACACTCGCGCATCTGAGCACGAGATCTTGGCAGCTTGGGCAGTAGCAACAGCTGCCACTCTGAGCAGCTTCTCACATCGAGCGACGGGCGATCCCTCTCAAGCCACGGCACAAGGCCGTGTCGACCTAAGCAACAGCAGCAGCATTCTGTGCAGTTGTTAGCACCGAGCGACAGGTGGTCCCGAACGAGCCACAGCACGAGACAGCGGCATCATTGGCAACCACTCTGCGCCATTGCCAGCATCACACTTGCAGATCTGAGCGCGCGACCGCAGCAGCAGCCGCCACTCTGGGCAGCCGCTGTCATCAACCGACGGGTGATCCCGCACAAGCCAGAGCACAAGGCCATGGCGGCCCAAGCAGCAGCAGCAGCAACCGTACCTTGCAGCTGCTGACTTCGAGCTCGTGAACCTTGGCACGTGACAAGTAGCAGCGTAGGTGACAGTCTAGACCGCCACAGCAGTCGCCGCTTTGTGCAACCGCTGGCTTTGCAGCACTGATCTCAGTCCCAACACTGCAGCTAGGCAGCATCAGCAGCAGCCACTCTGTGTTGCTACCAACATCTCATTCGTGGACTTCAGCGCGAGGCCGCCGCAGCTTGGACAGCAGCATCAGCCGCTACTCTGGGGAGCAGCTGGCATCGATGGACGGGTGAGCCCTAACAAGCCACAATGCAAGGTCGTGGCGGCCCAAGCAGCAGAAACAGCAGCCATGCCTTGCAGCCGCTTGGGCTCAGCCGCTTAGCCGTTTGGCACGAGATAGAAGCAGCATAGGTGGCAGTCTGGGCAGCTGCAGCAGCCGCCGCTCTATGCAACTGCTGCTCTCGCAGCCGTGACCTTAGCCCCAACCCTGCAGCCAGGCTTGATCACAGCGCACTCTCGATCACCGCAGGCTGCCCTGAGGCAGCCCATCAATCTGTACACTGGCATCTCCACCTGAGATCGAGCCAGCACCTCCGTCGTCAACAGTGGCTCGGGACGGTGCAAATACTGATGAGGAGCTTGCATACTACGAGGAGAGGGCGGAGAGAGAGGTGTGGTCGAGGGTGCATTGCAGCAGTCCGGGGTATCTCCCCGGTGAAGACTACGATCCCGCTGATCACTACGCGTGGGCGGACGCGAGGGACTACGCAACGCGCTGCCAATCAGCCGACGATG
This sequence comes from Penium margaritaceum, assembly GCA_023375785.1. NCBI lineage: Eukaryota > Viridiplantae > Streptophyta > Zygnematophyceae > Desmidiales > Peniaceae > Penium > Penium margaritaceum. Next base: position 16,055 of record SZWC01026082.1, read on the forward strand.
ACACCCCAACGTCGCTGAACCAGCCGGCAACACCACCACAAAACGACCACCGACCTCTTCACTCTCTGGTAAGACCACCCATTTCCCATAGGACGCGACCGCAACACCGCCGTGCTGTTCCCCGTGGTGCAGCTCCACCTACCGCAGCGGCAGCATCTGAGGCCTCCGCTCCGCGCCGTGCTGCATCCCCAGCCGCATTTGCTGCAGAGCCCATCTCGTCTCTTGATATTCTCTCAGCGCTGCTGGCTATCCTTTCGTCCAGTGCTGCCGTTGCCACTACCTTTGCAGCCACAGCACATGCCGCATGTGCACCAGCCAGCACTACTGCAGGTCGAGCCATTGACGCATATACTGCAGCGGTTGACCAGGGATCCTTGGCGGCCTCTGCCGTCAACATAGCCACTCAGGTTGCTGCAGCAGCAGACGCAGTTGCATCCGCCGCAGCCTCAGCAGCCACAGCACTCTCCAATGCAGTTGGCTCCGCTAACGCCTCCACCACACAGGCAGCCTCTCTACCATCCACATCACCGTCAGTCACTCGGCACCTACAACTGTTGGTTTTGATCGCTGCCGTCATCGTCGCTCTGTCAGGTGCAGCTCTGACAGGTGTAGCCTGCTTCGTCGTCACCACATCGTCCTTTGTCGCAGTCGTCTCATCCTCAGCTGCTGTAGCACTGCCACCACTGTTCTCTCTGCACCGCAGTGCGTGGTGAGCCTGCCTTTTTCCTGCTCTTCCGCACTCTCTGCCTTCCCTGTGTTGGCGTGTTCGTGCGTTCAGGTTGTTGCCTTGCAGCGCACTTTCAACACCGATCTTTTACTTCCCACGCCCACTTGGGCAAGGGAAACTCTGCCGAAATTTTTTCGGCAGAGTCACGTCGCTGGCACAATGCCAGTCGACGATGACCAATACACAGCACTGCAGGCTGAGCTTCAGCGTGAGCGCACTGCATTACAGGCAGCTCTCAGTGCTCAGCGAGCTGCTGAGGAAAAACTTAAGGCTGAGCAAGCTGATCAAGAGACATTCGCCGATCACATTGCTGACTTGGTTTTGAATCGCCTGCAGCCCACACTGCGCAGCACTCAGTCCACTAGCATTGCTGCCGCTTTTTCCACTTCTCCCGCTTCCACTTCCACTACCGCTGGCACATCTACCTCTGATCCACTTGCAGTCGCCGCAGCTGCTGGGGCTGCTGCAGCCAAAGCGCTTGCCCCAGCAGTGCAACGCAAGCCTGACTTTGACTCCACTCCACCCCACTTCACACCCAGTCTCACCTTTCACTCTTGGGAGGTTCGTTTTAGTGCCTGGGCACAAGGAGAACAACTCTAGGAATACTACCATGCACCAAATCCCTCAGATGTCCCACCTTTCGTGCCTGTCGATTCTGAGTCAGCACGAGCGGTTCGAGCCCTCATTCGCGCCGGACCAGACGATCTCACTGATGAGATTGGATCCTACAATGCTGACACTGCACGCCGCACTCCCGCTGACCCGGTTGGGGCTTATGCCCTGATCAAGCGGCGCACGACAGTCACTGGACATGCGGCACAGAGCGTCCTCACCGTCCAGTTCAACACGCTCTCCATGCGTGCTGACGAGACTGCTGACGCCTACTGGGCTCNCAGTCTGCGCCTGCTGCGTGACCTCGGCAAAGCCGCCCCAGGCCAACTCCCCGCTGTCCTCTCCATCGTCAACGGTCTCATCCCTGAACTCAGCGACATCTTTCGCGAAGTGAAGGCCACAGAGTTGGAGCGTCTGGCGGCAATGCCTGTTCCCGCTGACGCACCCCCTGGGATTGGGGCTTTGTGGGAGTTCACCTCCCAGCGCCTCACTGGCTGGTGGAGCTCCTTGCAGAACAAATGCATCCACCGCACAGCTATTGCAGTAGCGACCACCGCACTTCCCTCCTCCTCTACCTCCTCAGCCTCCAGCTCATCCTCCGTCTCCACCTCCACTACCACCGCCACCTCCCTTGCTTCCCAAGGAAGTGGGCGTGGTGGAGGGGGCAACAAAGGTAAAGGCCGAGGAGGTGGCTCTGGCGGTGGAGGGCAGGGGAAAGGGGGCAAAGGTCGCGGTTCTAATAGCACGGCATCACACTCCTCCTCCAGCACTGTCACTTGCTGGAACTGCGGCGCCGCTGGTCATGCAGCGCCCAAGTGCCCTGCACCACCAGATGATGCACGCCTGGCCTCAGCCATGCATGCTCACTGGGCACGCTCTTCAGGGTCAGATGGAGGCTTTGCCCGCTCCTCCACCTCCGCGGGGTCCAGTCGTAGCTCCATGCACACGTCTTCTCCATTCCCTGCAGCAGCTGCCTACAGCACTGTCCTCTCTGCACCTTCTCCACCTACACCCTGGGGTTGGCCCCCGAGATTTGGAGGTCCTGTCTACTTCGGGCCTCCTTCCGGCTTCTACTCACCTCCATCATGGACGTCGCCCACTCCTGGTCCCCAGCCATACTCATCTGCCCCACTCATCACCGAACCCCCTGAGGACGAGCGCCAGTTGGACTCTGCGCTCTCTCGCGCCGTCTACCAGCGTCACCTCCGTGATCAGGGAGGTGAGAGTGTACGTTCGGTCGAGGAGGGCCTTGTGTGTGCTGTTGACTTGTCTCTTCGTGGACCCCCCTCCGGTCATGTTCAGGGGTGTCCCCCATATGATGTCCCATGGATTGAGGATTGGCAGTCGTACAGTCTCCCTTGTTGCCTTGCTGCTTGTGGCCAGCGCCTTTTTCCACGTTCTGCCATTGCTGCTGTGAGTCGTGACCCTGCGTCTGTCTGTGTGACGGGTGGCTTCTGGATTCTTGATTCAGGAGCCACCCACCACATGACTTCCTGTCCTTCAACGTTTGTGTCGTTGGGTCCTGTTGATTATGTTCGCTTTGTGCGCACTGGCTCTGGCCACCTTCTCCCTGTCCAGGGGGTCGGTGTCGTCCGCTTTGTTGGCCCTGGGGGGGAGCTCTTCCTCCCTAACGTTCTCTATGTGCCTGCTCTTGAGCTCAGTCTGCTGTCTGTTACGACTCTCGACGACCAGGGCATGGACTTCTCATCCAGCCGTGGTGTTGCCTCTGTTATGCATCGCAGCACTGGTCGCGTCTTACTGCGAGGCACTCGCTGTGACCGTCTGTTCCGCGTACCCTCGTTTGCACCTCATCCCTCCATGACTGCTCTTGTTCATGTGGCCCGTTCCCTCACTCCTGCACATGCACATTTGCTCCATCGTCGTCTCTATCACATTCACACTGCTGCCATTGACAGTCTGCTTCGGGACATGCCTGCAAATGGCCTTGATGCCGACACGTTCTCTGCACCCTACCCCACTGACTGTCTCGACTGTGCTCAAGGCAAAATGCACCGCTCCCCATTCTCCACTTCTGAGTCTTGCACGTCTTACCCACTTGACCTCCTGCACGCTGATGTCATGGGACCCCTTGCCCATGACGCCCTTGGGGGTGTCGGACGTTATTTCCTCTGTCTCACAGACAATTTCTCTCGAATGCGCTGGGTTTTTGCCCTTCGGAAAAAGAGTGACGTCTGCTCCACACTTTAGTCGTGGCTGCCACAGGCTGAACTGGCCTGTGGCCGCCGGCTCAAAGTCTTTCGCTGTGACCGTGGTGGCGAGTTCATGGGTCCCACCGCTTGCTTCCTCACCTCTCGTGGGGTGTGTATGGAGCCCTCGGCACCCTACACACCCCAGCAGAACAGTGTCTCGGAACGCTGGAATTGCACCCTCGCTGATGGAGTTCGTACTCTCCTCAGCGAGTCCTCCCTCTCCTCCGTCTTTTCCTTCGAGGCCATGTGCTACATGACCTGGGTATGGAACCGTGTCCCCCACGGTCCCCTTCCTCACTACATCACCCCCTTTGAGCGCTGGTATGGCCGCCGTGCTGACCTCCATCTGGCTCGTGTCTGGGGTTGTGTGGCTGATGTCTGGTTGCCGGAGGACTCTCGTGATGGCAAACTGAGTCCTCGTGCGCGCCTCTGCACGTTTCTTGGTGTCTCTGCCATGTCTAAGGCATGGTGTTTCTGGGACCCCGACCGCTCCCGTGTCATCGAGTCGCGTGACGCCCTCTTCTTTGAGGATGTCTTTCCCCGTGACCTGTCCCATGTCCCTCCTCCGTCGTCTCTCTCCTCGCTTTGTCGGCTTGGGGGGGGTGGGTCTATTCCAGCCTCCGATCTCCGTGCGTCCACGTCTTCTCCTCAGACAGCGTCCCCTGTTGTCACTCCTCCGGACAGTGACGAGGACTCAATCTCCTCTGGGTCAGGGGCCTCAGCGCCCTCCCCGGAGTCCGAGTCACCCCGGTCCTCAGCCGGCAGCCCTGTGTCCTTGCCGTCTACTGCCATTCCCGAGTCCTCACACTCGGCACCCACTCCCGCACAGTCCACTGCTCGCTCCACTTCCACCTCATCCCCTGGCCCTGCAGTTTCTCCGGTGCTTGACATTACTGCAGGCGGTGAGCCTCAGGTTCGGCCCCCTTGCCCAGAGCCTTATACTCGTGGGGGGAGACTTCGTGCTCTTCCCTCCTCTCAGCCCTCCTCCTCTAGGGCGCCTACTGAGCCTCTCCCGGCAGGCTCATCCACTGCCTCTCAGCGAGTCACTCGCTCGAGAGCCACACCCTCCACAGCTGGTCCGTCAGCACGCCCCACCGGCCTTGACGCACTGGGCCTATTTGTGAGCGTTGTGCACCCAAACTCTGCAGTTGGCTATGCTCTTGTAGCCCACGAGTGTCACAGTGCTCTTGAGTCCTCTGTCGCTGGTTATGTCACCGCATGATTTGCGGCCGCTGGCCTCCCCACTCTCCCTCGTGAGCCCACCACTGTCCGGCAGGCTCGTGAGGCAGCAGACGCTGACCTCTGGGAGAAGGCCATGCAGGAGGAGCTCACAGCCCTCCAAGATCATGGAGTCTTTCAGCTAGTGGATCTACCTGCAGGTCGCAAGGTAGTCTCCGCCCGATGGGTCCTTTGGCGCAAGCTGAAGCCCGATGGAACTGTTGACCGGTACAAGGCACGTCTCACAGCAAAGGGGTTCTCCCAGATTCCCGGCGTTGACTTTGATGAGACCTTTGCTTCGGTCGGGAGATACACCACGGCTCGAGCACTCTTGAGTCTCGTCGCCCAGCACGACTGGGAATTGGAGCAGATGGATGTCAACAACGCCTTCTTGCACGGGAAGCTCAATGAAGAGATCTACATGATCCAGCCCCCTGGCTTCACCGATGGCACAAGCAAGGTCTGGAGACTGTGCAAAGCCCTCTACGGGCTCAAGCAGTCTCCGCGATGCTGGAACATGGAGATCTCTTCGACTCTCGAGCGGGGAGGCTACCGTTGCAGCACGGTCGATCCAGCGCTCTTCTTGAGCACCCCCTCAGAGCCGTTTGTTGCAGTGTTGGTCTATGTTGATGACCTGCTCATTGCCTCACCCAGCCCGGCAGCTGTCCAGTCAGTGAAGGACCTGCTGCAGTCTGTGTACAAGATGAAGGACCTAGGTCCTGCACGAGTGTTTTTGGGGATGGAGCTTGAGCGTGATCGTCAGCGTCGCACCCTGCACGTGCACCAGGTCGCGTACATACGCACGCTGGGGGAGCGTTTTGCTCCCCTGCTCGCAGACGTTCCCACGGCGTCCACACCAATGACTCCAGCAGGTCAGCGCCTGCTGAAGTCATTGGAATCAGCACAGCTGGGAGAGCTTGTCGACGTCACCGACTACCTTAGTGTTGTCGGCTCCCTCATGTATCTCGCCACCACCACTAGGGCAGATGTGGCCTTCGCGGTCAACTTCCTTGCCCAGTTCTCATAGCAGCCTCGGTAGAAGCATCTCGAGGCCGCACTGCGCGTCGTCCGCTACGCGTTGTCCACTGCACGCGTAGGACTCTGCTACCGTGCTCAGCCCTCTGTAGTCGTTGACGGCTACACAGACAGCGACTGGGCACATGACACAGATGCTCGCAGCCGCACTGGTTATATCTTTCTCGTCGGGGGGACTGCAGTCTCCTGGAAGAGTGGAAAGCAGGGTTGTGTTGCTAGGAGCTCCAGTGAGGCAGAGTATGTGGCACTGGGTGCAGGTACGTGTGAGAGTGTGTGGTTGTCCCGCCTGTTGCAGCAGTTGCGTGTTCCCATTCATTGCATCACCCTGTGCTGTGACAACCAGAGTGCGAAGGCAATCGCTGAGCACGATGGCATGCATCACTCTCGCACTAAGCACATCAACATTGAGCATCACTTTGTACGTGAGCGCATTGCTGCTCGTGAAGTTCAGGTCGTCTGGGTCGACACTCGTCAACAGCGTGCAGACTTTCTCACCAAAGCGCTCAGCAGTGGAATGTTCAAAGCGGCCGTGCATGCTGTTGGCTTGCTGCGCTCTCGTGACGCCGTTGGTTGATGTGATCCATGTGCTGTTCATCTCGTTCCATGTTTTGTGTGTGTGAGGCATGTTCGCCTGTGGGTCATGGGGGAGTGCTGGTTATTGTCACAAACACACGCAAGTGCCCTCTTGTCTCCATTCATACACACACCTCACCACTGCAGGTGATTGATCTGGATTAAGGCTCCCTGGTGCAAGACTGTGGTGCAGCATGAAGAACACAGAGGATGTGCCTCCCTCAAGCTGCCAAGTTGTGGCTTCAGCACCAGTCTTGTCACATGCCTTAGTTTAGTAATACACTCATATACTAAAAGGGGATACAACTTGTGGGAATGCATTCTTGTTAGTTGATTGCATGCTTGCATGTTCCTAGAGTGGTGAACCGGGTTGCTGATCCCTCGAGACCACATGTTCGGCTTGTGCCGACGTGTGAGAAACCGCCTGGAGCTCGCTCGCTCCAGGGTCGGGTTCGATCCTTGGGTGGCGTCCGGGCCCCACGACGATTGTCTCGCGTGGGTGGCCCGGTCAACCGGCTCTCACCACCTCGCTCACACTCACTCCCGCTTGTCAAGCTGTGACTCTTTACTACACTTTCTAAGTCGTGAGCGTTCCCCGATCCATGGCGTACGTTGTTGCTCGTCACCTGCTTTCTTGCTAGCCCAGCAACTACGCCTACCTACATTGCGTCTCTGCGGCAGAGCTCAGCGAGAGGGGTCTCTTTGCTCCGATACCATAAAAAATTGCTAGGAAGCTTCCTAACCTTTCTGTTGCTGATGTGGCGACACTGTCCAGTCAGTTAGCGCACTAGCAAGCAAGCAAGTGCAAGAAACAGCAAGGATCAGGCTAGGGAGACGCGTAAAGTCTCATAAGCTGCAATAGCTTAGTAATGCAGAGAGAGTTGACAACTGACAAGCACACAGCATAAATACCTGCCGCGGCACACGGCAGGTGACGCACCCGGCAGTGTCAGTTTGTCCTAAAACCGGCTCAAAACCACTCTTTTGGCCGCAACTCTGCGCACAGGCATCCAAATGCAACACCGTCTAAACCTAGAGATGCAGAATCTTGAGCCGGATGCTACGACTGGTCACACGCACAAGTCTGGCATCAATCGTTGGAAGGACAATGCAAAACATGCAAATCGGGCTCGAGAGCCAGTCCACCAAGAAAACTCTAGCGTCTGTAGAAAAACTGCAGAGCACCCCAGTAAGCACCCGGGACGTCGTGGCAGCCGTCTGGCAGCTGTTCGTGGATGGATCCACCAATCGTCAGTGCTCCGGCGCCAGATGGGCCCGCATCAGGGATCTGCACGAGCATGGACACGACCGAGTGGTCACAGTAAGCTGTACAAATGGACGGAAATAACTCACATCACAACAGCTCCATGTACAGTGCAAGCATGCCTGTACAGGGCAATTTGAACCATGTATGTAGTAAATGTCGTGTAAAATAGTTTTTGACAGAGTGCCTGCTAAAATGAGTCTAGGGCATGCAGGCCCATGCTGAATGAGACATGAGCTCTGGTGGTGAGCGGGAGGAATGCAGCGCCAAGATTTGGCTAAGTCTGGAACGGATGAATTAAGAAACAAGGAGAGAGTACAATGAGCCCTACACTGAGCTTTTGTACTGGGGACTGGCGGCTAGCCCACCAGGCCCCGTCATCCCCGCCGCACCAAAAGGCACGGACGGGGAGTACACATGTCCTAGAACATGAAACCATAAACTGGAGGTCTCCCGAGGCACTGGAACAGTCAACCGTGTGCCCGGGTCTCGACCGACAGGAAAATATCAAATATACCCCAAACACAACCAGAATATGCGGTGACACACTAGCATCACGGTCTAGCCAAGCTAGGCAAGTTTAGGCCTCCCGAGACGCCGGAACATGTAACCGGGCGTCCGGGTCNTCCCTAAGACTAGACCAACCAGTGCAGGGTCTCCCGAGGTACCGGCACAAACCACCGTGTACCCGGGTCTCGACCACAGAGAGAGTGGACAATCTATCAGAAGCAATATGCAGTCAACCTTTGTGGGTCTCCCGGAGCACTGGCATAAACCACCAGGTGCCCGGGTCTCGACCACCGAGAAAACTCTACTAGATACATATGGGTAAGCTGAGCTGCTAGAATGCATCATTCATGTCACAGAAGAAGTAATGTAGCCACCGGAGAACAATCAGCTCAAACTAGGAGACAAGGCTACATGATAGCTCAAAGCCCACACACCAACACTCCCCCTGGGCTGCAAGAGCTGTCGACAAGGTACCAGGTGAGAAGATACAGAAGCTCCCCCACGATGAGAGAGTCCTGAGGACTTGAATGCCAACCCCAATGTGCTAGGATGCATCTGCTCCCCCTGCATGCGGAAAGCTGTGAACCTACCGCCTAAGGATAACACTGCATCTCCTCCTGGCTCAAACGATCCTGGGAAGAACAATCCAATAGTGGACAGTAGCTGGAGATGTGAGTACGTCATCAGAGAGACGAGGATGAGGCTACAATGACTAACATGTGCACAACTCACTCACGCACTCTCTAACGCCTGTCACTCACCACGTGGACACTCCCAGAGATCCCAACTAGCAAGATCTTGGGTGTCACTCCCATCAGAATCAGAGGGTGCAGGAGTGGAGAAGACGCTGCCGAATGCACCATGGCTGAGCGAGGAGAGAGAGGATGATCCCCCCACATCTGGGAGGTGCCAGAGGTCCCAACAAGCAGACTCCGAAATAGTACAGGTGGAGAGGATGGTGTCGGAGGATCCTGGAGTGGACAGTGGAGATGGAGCTGTGTGTGGGACACTCACTCCTGCAGTTGGTACAGTAACTGCACACTCCAATGTGCGCAGATGCTCTTGTGCTACATCCAACTCACCCTGGACAAGAGAGGCATGCTCATGCATCTCGGCAAGATCCTCCTGAGTCACTGTGCGAAGCTCAAACTCAGCATCCTCAAGCACTGCCATCATCTCACTGTACGTGGTGGACAGGGTGTTGACCACTCTCCGGAGTACCATCACCTCCATCTCTGCTGCTCGAAGCTGAGTGGCTGCAGGTAGTGTGCCTCCTGAAGCAAGATGTCTCAAGGTATCCAAGGACTGAGACAAAGGGGCATCTGAAGGACGTGGATGCTGGACAATGTGTGAGGTAGGAGGCGTGCAAGACTCAGAGGTGGAGAGAGATGGTCCATGTGTAAAGGAGAAGGATGTGCGTGAGCTCAAGGATGTTGCAAGGCTGTCTGATGTGTCATCGCTGCTCAGTACATCAGGATCCCCATCCTGTGAGGAGCTGCCTGAGGGTGCTACGGAACTGGACTCGGAACCATCTGGGCTGTGTCCGCTACAACCCTCAGCAAGGATCTCAACTAACGCATCCTGTAGTGCACGTAACCACCCCTCTGCATCCCTCAGCTCACACTCTCTAGACATCTGGATGCAATCGCTCCTCCCCATGTCTCCAATGAAGGTGTAACCTGGAGCATCCTCCGGTGGAGGGATATCACCGGCCAATATCGCTCGAACTGTAGTGACGTACGTCTCCTGCGCGATGATCTGGGAGCGAATGTCATCCTCCTCAGCTCGGCATCTCAGACAGGAATGACCGGATGCTGCCGACCTGGTGAAGGGCACTGACTCTGTAGTCACCACCATAGGTGGGCAAGAATCCGACGCCCCCCCCAAGATGTCTCTATCAGCTGCTGTATGATCACTGACTAATGAGGGACAGAGCAGCACGGCTGATGCGGTCGATGCAGCTGAGGCTGCCGATGTGGCTGCTACTGACGATGTAGCTGATGTTGTCAATGGAGATGATGCTGCCGATGCAGCTGCTGATGCAGATGTTGCAGGTGCTACCGATGCTACCGGTGCTGCTGATGCAGCAGATGCTGCTGATGTAGCAGATGCTGCCGATGAAGCCGGTGGAGCTGATGCAGCTGGTGCTGATGATGCAGCTGGTGCTGCTGAGGAAGGTGCTGCTGCCGATGTAGCGGACGGAACAGATGCTGTAGGTGCTGTAGAGGATGTCGATACAGTAGATGTAGCTGATGCCTCAACAGTTGATGCTGCAGAAGATGTAGGTGCTCTCGCTGAGGGAGAGGATGGAGCTGATGATCCTGCAGAACATGTAGATGATCCTGATGAAGACGTCGACCCCAGTGATGAAGCTGGGGATCCTGTGGAGACGACGTGGTCAGTGCAGCTAACGTGGCTAGAAGGGCTGGTGTGGAAGATGGAAGCGCTGGAGAGGCACCAGATACACCTGGTGCCATCGGTATTGAGGATGTAGTAGATGCACCTATCACAGGCGCCGCCGTGGGACCTACTGCTGCCAAGGGCGTCGATGCAGCTAGTGGGGTCAATGTAGCGGATGAAACCAACACTGTGGACGAAGCCAAGGGTCGAGAGGACGCTGATGCTGCAAAAACTACGGATGCTGCAGATGATGTCGGTGCTCGCAATGGAGCGGATGCAGCAGATGGGACAGCTGATATAGGAGGTGCAACTGTCACAACCGATACAACTGGTGCTGTAAGTGAGGCAGGTGCTGCAAGAGAGGCTGACGCCGATGAAGCTGTGGATGCAGCAGATGAAGCCGATGCTGCAGCTGCTGGTAAAGAAGCAGATGGAGCAGAGGGTGCTGCTGGTGCAGCAATCACAGCCGATGTAACTAGTCCTGTAAGTGAAGCAGGTGCTGTAGGAGAGACTGATGAATCTGTGAATGCAGCAGAGGATGCCGAGACTGCGGCTGCTGGTAAGGAAGTAGACGGAGCAGGTGATGGTGCTGGTGTAGAGAGGACCGATGTTGCTGATCCTGGTAAAGATGTAGACGCTACAGGGGACGCACCTGCTGGCGGTGCAAAAGGTGGGGCAGCTGGTACTGTAGAGGGTGCTGACCGCGTGGATGTAGACAGTGTGGATGTGTCTGATGCTGCTGCTGCTCCTAAAGCTATAGAAGCTGCAGAGGACACTGCTGCAGGCGATGTAGTAGGTGGGGCAGTCGGTGTAGCGAGTACAGCTGTACCAGCTGATGCAGTTGGTACTGTAGAGGGTGCGGAAGGCATGGATGTAGACGGTGTGGAAGTGTCTGATCCTGCTGCTGCTCCTAAAGCTGTAGAAGCTGTAGAGGACAGTGCTGCAGGCGATGTAGTAGGTGGGGCAGTCGGTGCAGCGAGTACAGCTGTACCAGCTGATGCAGCTGGTACTGTAGAGGGTGCGGAAAGCGTGGATGTAGAAGGTGTGGACGTGTCTGATGCTGCTTCTGCTCCTAAAGCTGCAGAAGCTGCAGAGGACACTGCTGCAGGCGATGCAACAGGTGGGGCAGTCGGTGCAGCGAGTACAGCTGTACCAGCTAATGCAGCTGGTACTGTAGAGGGTGCGGAAAGCGTGGATGTAGAAGGTGTGGACGTGTCTGATGCTGCTGCTGCTACCGACATAGTCGATGTCGAAGTGGACGGATGCACACAGCCCCCCTCAACCGGTGCAACGACAGAAGCCGGTGGAGAGGAAGACGTGCCAGAGATGAGACTAACAGGACGCGGTGGACGACGACGACGTCGACGACCTGGAGGCTGACTGGGATGGGGCATGACACCAGTGGAGCGGAGGATGGAGAGAATAGGTGCAGACTGAGACGGAAGGTCCAGGGCAGCTGGGGAAGCTCGCTCTGAAGAAGAGGAGGAAGAGGAGGACGATGGTGTACAGGAAGAGTCAACCGGATGGGTGAAAAGATGGTCCCGGATCTGCCGCATCAGCTGTCGCAGACTCTGGAGCTCAGTGTACAGGATAGCAATATCGTCGGTGGGATGGTCGGACGAATGAGGGAGGTCTGCCTGCTGTGGTGTGTGAGGGAACTCACGAGGCGGGAGCCAGGGTGGATGCCACCCACTGGGACGCAGGTGACACTGGCGCCAGCCGTGGCGTCCATCGCCACAGAAGTGGCACGCAAACCCATGAAGAGCGGGATCCTGCCGTGGAAGAAGAGGGCCACTCCGATGAGAATCATGGTGGTGAGAATGGAGAATGCCGCGTCCCGGAGGCGTAACGACGGACCATGGGAGCGGCTGGAGAGCAGCATCACTGAGAGGTGGTGCTGGCGGCCACACATCAACCCCTGATGGCAAGGGAGGATGCGGATGAGCGGGAAGAACTCCCTGGCGCGGTGGTGCCAAGAAGGACCCTGGAGAAGGCTGACCAGAGGGTGGAGGTGGTCCGGACACCAAGCCGTCATGCTGGTGGCACGCGGAGGCGTGTAGAGCGCTAGTTCCGGTCAGAGCAGAAGCTGACCACAGAGGAGGCTGTCCCGTGGACCCATGAGAGGGTGATGTCCACGTCAATGCACCAGGAGGCTGGTGAAATGATGGAGCGAGAAAAATGCTCCCTCGTGGTGGGGAAGAGACGGACCACAGGAGGGACTGACCACCATGAAGTGGTGGTGCCGGTGGCAGAGGCACTGTGCCATAAGGCAACCCGTAGTGGGAGTGACTGTGTCCCGGCGGTGGAGAAACTGACCACGGGTGCACATGGCCGGGATGAACACGTGGTGGTGATCCCGGCGGCGGCCTCAGGGAGGCTGAGGGTCGCGGATGACGAGGGTGAGAGTGCAGAACACTATCAGTGGGCGAGGGAGAAAATCCCTGTGTGAGGTAGGGACCAGGAGGTGGCCCCGGCCACGGCAACATCGTGACGAGAGGGATTATGAGATGTGATGGTGTGAGAGGTTTTGGCACTGTCCCTAGGTGGTGCAAAGATAAAGGGAAGGGCCTGGAATCGACTAACAAATAAAAGGGTTGTGGTGCACGTAGACTTAGTGTGCTAAAAGGAAGAAAAGGAAAAGAATGTAAAAGTGCCTCTCCTTCTGTAAGAAGAAGAAAAGAAGAAGAAAAGGCAGTGAAACAAAATGACTGCTTGGTTCTACAAGAAGTTATAGAAATACCCGCTGTGCGATCGAATACCTAGTTGTTCTTGATTGTCCCTGTGGCCTAAGTCTTTTTTTGTTTATCGAGTGAGATGGTCGGCTCAAGTCCGGAATGAAGACTGGAAGGGCGGCCGGCAACCACCCACGATCGCGTGGGTGATTTCGCACCCACGCGAGGTCGTGGATGGATTTCGCCACAGCAATGCGCCGACCGTGACGTCAGCAGGGCCGCGAGACAGAGTTCGCGGTAGCGAGCGAAAGCGAGCAGGAGGAAGAATCGAGAGCGAGAGAGGAGAAGGCCCAGGCGAATGCGTCAGCAGCGGCTGCAAT
>SZWC01026083.1:0-33297 GCA_023375785.1 Penium margaritaceum
TCATCATCACCACCACCACCACCGCAACTACCACCACCACCATGACGACCACCACCACCACCACCACCACCACCACCACCACCACCACCACCATCATCATCATCATCATCATCATCATCATCATCATCATCATCATCATCATAAACATCATCGTCGTCATTGTCATCATCATCATCATCATTTCTATTTTCATAATAGGTTTACAACTCATATTGAATGTTCAACTCAAGTATATGTAATACATCATTGAGTATAAATGAACAGCTATCAAAATTGTCCATTTCTTTGTTTATGACTATGGAGCCGGGTCCGCTCTTTTTTCTAAAAAAGGTACCACACAATAAAATTTTCTCTCCACTCGGTGGTCCTGTGCACTAAGACTAAGCCCTGTATCCAAGCTCACGCCGGTGGCTACATCCGGTGTCTCTCGACTACCACCAGCTGAAAGTAGTTCTCAAGCCGCCTTCTGCCGGCATCTTTGTCGAAGCTTCCTGCCGCCTTCACTCTCTCGCCTTTCACAATCTTTGTTTCCCTGCTCACCTCTTCTCTGCAGATTACACATGTCTCCGTTCTTGCATTCCTCTCCACTACTCATGAAGACCTTTATGAGTGCGTGGCCTGGTCACATCTCTGCTACTGCCTCCACCTTCTGCAGCCTCTCCTTCAGTGCCACCTCCGCAACTGTCCTCTTCGACTCTGTCAGCCTTTACAGCATCATCATCCTCTTCTGTTACCTTCTTCTCCTTTGAATTGCATCATCCTCTCTAGCCACATTCTCGGCCTACCTCCTCGTACAACCTTTCCTCATCCGCAGCAAGAGCACAGCTCCGCTCACAGCCAGGACATCGGACACCACCAGTCTCCTACCCGTTGGTCTCGGGCCCACTAGGGTACAAGCCGTCACTCTTCTAAAGTCCACAGACATGTCTACTTCTCTCAGACCGCCCTCACTGCAGCAGTACTCCTCTCGGAGTCAAGACATTGGACACCACCAGTCATCCTGCCCGTTGGTCTCGGGCCAATTGGAGGCACAAGCTGCCACTCTCCCGGCATTAGAGGAACGGTTTGCTTCATCAGAATCTCTAGTTTTCTTCTATTCCTACACATCTCCTCCATCCATCCTCCTCTCCAGCAGCTACTTCCTCATCCACTCCATCGGCATCTTCTGCTCACTACCTCATCAGCCTCATCCGGCTCATCATCCCTGTCTTCAGCTTCCTCACTATCTTTATCACCATCATCTTCATCATCAGTGTCATCATCCTTCAATCATCAGTCGTTTTCATCACCATCATCCGCTCGGCACAAGGATCCGCCCAGTTGAACCGTCCATCTTGTAGCGTCATGTGCCCACGCTGATTTCTCTCTGCAGTGCACGTGGTTTATCCCTGCATCTGCACTTCATCATCAGCAAATCACCCTCTGCCATCATCAGCAATATGCAGTTTGTGCGGCCAGTACAAGGATCTGCATGAGCTAGCTGCCCGTTGTCGGGATATGAATATGACAGAGTACAACAACCTTGAGATAACTTTCTCAACAAAGGTTCAGCTCCGGCGAACCACCTCGATCCTCATGTGGACTAGTCGTTGGCGGACATCGACCGACCAACGGACACCCTGCCAAGGAATCCCCTAATAAGCGGGTCCGCCACAAGCGCGTCCGGCTTGCGCAGAAGAAGCCGTTGTTAATGTTTTCCTATGTCCTGTTCTGTTGTATACACGGATGATGTTCATTCCCTCCTAAGTTTAACCAGAACAGTTTTATCCATTTTGTTCCCCTTTGGTTCCGCGGTTTCGCCGTTGTGTTCTTGCTCTACTCGCTCTTTGCTCCCACTGCCTTTGCCAACCATTCTCCGCTGACCGCTCTTTGCTCCATCATCCTTCACTCAGAAAACATCAATATTGCACTTGCCTCGCTCACGTCTTCTCTCACCGACCCTCCATCTACCTCACGTCTTTGGTGGCTCGCCTTTCCTCAAGCTTTGCGGCTAACTCCTGAGGACTACTCACGTCGTTCTGCTCCCGTCACTTTGCTGATGTACTTGTTCCTGTCTCGGTGCCTCTGCTTGCTTCTGCTATTGTCGTCCTTGGCCCTTGCATTCTTCTGACATGATATCAGAGCCTCAGGCAATATCACCTGGCTGGTCTGCCACTCTGACCAGCCTTTATCTGCCGCCGCCACCGCCACTTCACATCACTCCGCTTCGCCAGTAGTTGACGTCAGCAGTACTGCCTCGATCGCTCCTCAGGCAAAAGAGACATCTCCTCACCCCGGTCAAGCCCTTCACCCTGATCCACGCCCGTGGCCAAGCTGGTGACGCGACGTCGATAACAGCTGAGAACAGCTTCTGAGCCACCGCTTGTTGCCACCTTCCTGGAAGCTTCCTGCCGCCTGTCGCATATCCTCCCTCGTCAGTCAGCCACCTCAAACAACTTCGTCTTCATCATCTCCTTCATCTGCCTCATCTACCCCAACTACCTCATCACGTCAAGCCTCACAGCCACCATCCTCTCGAGCCACGTCCTTGCACCGCTTTCTCACGTCGTCAGCAGCAGTAGCATGCCATCCGCCGTCAGGACATCGGACACCACCAGTCTTCCTGCTCCTGTTGCGTGCCAACCGGAGAACAAGTCGTCACTCTTCTGGCATCAGTGGACCAGCGTCATTCCTCACCTCATGACTCCCCCTGCTGTAGCTGGCTTCCTCTCACTGCCAGTATTCTTGCTCATGTTTCGAGCCAACTGGGGAACAAGTCGTCACTCTCCTAATAGTAGAGCAGCTAGCTGCTGCCTTCGCTTCCTCCTCTGCCTTCCACTACTACCGCCGCTGCTTCAACATCATCTTTATCAGTCTCCTTGCCCTCAGCCTTTGCACCTTTCCCTCAGCACTGCCGCCCCTCCGCCACATCATCGCCTAGTATCAGCCTCATCTCAGTCTCCTCTGCTTCCTTCCATCCGCTTATGCATCAGCCTCCTCCTCGTCAGCATCCGCATCATTCTGCAGTGCACGTGGTTCCGTCCCTGCGCCCATTTAGCCAAAAGTCGCTTCTCCGCCATCATCCGCTTTCATCATCTCCTCAGCACAAGGATTTGCCTGGTTGCATCACCTGTTTTGCAAAAACCTGCGCCCACACTGAAAACTTCCGTAGCGCGCGGTTCGCCCCTACTCCCACTCCTATATCATTAGCTTCCGCCTCCTCATCAGCTATCATCAGCATCTGTGGCCAGCACAAGGACCTACACGAGCTATCTGCCCGTTTCGCAGCAGCCTGCACCCACGCCGGCAGAAGATTTCTTGCAGCGCATTGGTATTTGCCGTCCCCTTGCCGCATTCTATCCCTCTGTTCAGCAACGCATGTGGTTTCGTCCTTGCGCCCACTGTGTCATCATCGCCTCCTCCGTTTTGCATCGTCCTCCGCTCGGCACGAGGTTCCGCCCGGTCGAACCGCTAATCTCGTGGCGACCTGCACCCACGCCGACTTATCCACAGTGCACGTTATTTTGCCCTTGCGCCCACTCCCTCAAAACATCACTCTGCCGTCCGCAATCATCTCTGATCATTTTCTCGGCATAAGGACCTGCCCGGTCCTATCGCCCGATCCGCGACGACCTGCACTTGTGCTGACACTTCCGCAAGTGCACACAGCTCATTTGTACACCTTCTTGATCATCATCAGTTCCTCCCACACCCATCCTGCTCCTTCTCTCTGCCACAATCCGCATGTATCAGCAGCCTCCTCCCAGCGTCTGCCAACACCTCCTCCAACTACTACCCTGGTCATGGCTGCTCCACCTCCTCCACCATCCATTGACATTCTGAATGAAGATTGCTCCAACGTGCATACCTGGTTAGCCTCCGTCCTACTCCATGCTCGTGGTATCGGATGGTCAGTTTGCGGACATGCCTTCATCAACCTACTTCGAGGATCTATCGAATATAACATCGATATGGACAGCCTGACTTCAGATGACTACGCTGACAATCTGTAGCAGGTCACCTTTGAGGCGGTCTGTGACCAGCTGCACCCACTTGTTCATCCCTCCTACCATCATCATTTCAGAACAGCCCACACAACCCCAATGCTTTGGCACAGAATCCTTCAACAGGGATGGTGGAGACACTGGATCAAAAGCGTCTGCACCGACATGACCACCTTGCCTACACTAGCAGAAGCAATTGATCCTTTGCCCTCCTTCGGTCGCTATGAGGGATGGAGACAAACACAAGAATGGACTGAACAGGTCTACAGGTTCCTTTTCTCAGTGCTTCTGCTGCACCATGGAGTAACAGACTGTCTGCTTGGTGATCGGCTCTACCTCGGGCCACCAGAACAATAGACTGAAATATATGCTAAAGTCAATTGGCAAGTGCACAGAGATCTCAAGACCATCGTACACAGGACCTACCATGACCTGATTGATGCATACCCAGAAGACCTGAGAGACATGTGGTCACACTTCCTCTCCTCTCGGGGTGTAGGGCGCTCCATTTACATCGAAAGGACCTATTCACATATATGACCTGTCAGATGCAAGGGGGGTGTCAATATATGAATCTGACAGAGTACAACAACCCGAGATAAAACTCTCAATAAAGGTTCAGCTGCGGCGAACCACCTCCGTCTTCACGTGGACTAGCCGTAAGTGGTCATCGACCGACCAACGGACATCCTGCCAAGGAATCCCCTAATAAGCGGGTCCGGCACAAGCGCATCCGGCTAGTGCAGAAAAAGCCGTTGTTAATGTTTTCCTTTGGCCTGTCCTGTTGTATATATGGAGGATGTTCATTCCCTCCTAATTTTAACCAGAACAGTTCTATCCATCCTGTTCCTCTTTGGTTCCACTGCTTCGCCGCAGTGTTCTCGCTCTGCTCGCTCTTTGCTCCAACTGCCTTCGCCGACCATTCTCTGCTCACCACTCTTTGCTCCATCCTCCTTTGCTCAGTACACATCAATCCAGCACTCGCCTCGCTCGCGTCTTCTCTCACCGACCCTCCGTCTACCTCCCGTCTTCCTTGGCTCACCTCTCTTCAAGATTTGCGGCAAACTCCTCATGACTACTCACGTCTTTCTGCTCCCGTCACTTTGCTGACGTACTTGTACCTATCTCAGTGCCTATGCTTGCTTCTGCTATTGTCGTCCTCGCTCCTTGCATTCTTTTGACTCCCGTTTTAAAGCAACCTGCACCCATGCCGTTGGGAGATCTCTTGCGACGCGTCAGCTGTCGCTTTTCCCTGGCCAAAGTTTACTCCTCTACCCAGCAGCGCACATGGCTTTTGCCCTGCACCCACTCTTTCATCTGTCACTCACCTGCCATCATCTTCATCATTAGCTTGGTAATTGGTTGAACCGCCAATCTCACGTTGACCTGCGTCCACGCCAAACTTCCGTCAATACACGCACCTCGCTCCTGCGCCCATCAAACTTCAATTCCTTCATCGCCCTCATCTGCCTCCTCAGCTGTTCCTTTCCTCTGTTTAACCAGACCGGCCAGCCTCACAATGGTCCTTGCCCACGCTATCCTCTTTTTGACAACATCATCCTTCACTCAACATGACCTCTCCTCTCTCCCTACTGCTCGGTACAGCTTAAGCTGAGTTTTGCTCCTCACTCTCCATTCTCCATCGCACAGGCCCAAGTCGTTAAAAAACCAAGGACTCAGACAAGAGTTATTTCCAGTTCTCAATAAAAGTTCAGGTCCAAGACCAAACCAACTTGACTTAACGGCTCTTTGGTCAACTCGACCGTTAAAGTTGGCTTGTCAAGTCATCCCTTAATCATGTGACACATGTCACCCACGTCTAGCTAGCGGAAAGAAGCTGTTGCTTGTATGCTTTGTCCTATTCTGCTTTATAAATGGAGGATGTTCATTCCCTCCGACTTAGCTAGAACAGTTCTCTTCATCATGTTTGCCTTTGGTTCTGCGGCTTCGCCGCCGTGTCTTCGCTCTCCTCGCTCTTCGCTCAGTCTTCTCTCACCATCCACTGTCAGCTTTTGACCTTTTACTCCATCATTTTCGTTTCTTCGCTCGGAACTCAGCAGCCCATCACTCTCAATCCACCCCCACTTTCTCTCACTAGGTGCCTGTCTGCCTCGCAGCTCTACTTAACAAGTCACTCCTCGTCAAGCTCTTGCGACTAACTCCTTGCAACGTCTCACATCTCTTTGCTGCCATCACCTGTCTACAGTGCCTCCATATGTCTTATTGCTTCTGCCTGCTTCTGCCGTTGCTTTCTTCCCTTGCTATATTCTTCTAACATGGTATCAGAGCATCAGGTAACATCGCCGGGTTCCTCTTAACAAACTCATCGCTTCGCCGCCATAATTGCCGCACTCTTCTGTCCATCATTTATCTACCGCCGCTGCCATTCCGTACCTCTCAGCTTCACTAGTAGCTAACCTCAGCAGCACTGCCTTGACTTCTTCTCAAGCTCGAACGACTTCTTGTCATCCTGATCAAAACCCTGGGCCCAACCTGCGCCCTTGGAAAACATTCGGTGACATTCTGTTGATAACAGCTGCAACCAGCTATTAAGCCGCCGCTTGTCGCCATCTTCCTTGAAGCAACTTGTCCCTCACAATCTTGCCTTCCTGCAGAGCACTCATCCTTATACCCTCCTGCAGTCGTCTCATTAGTCGTAGCCTGATACATCAACATTATCCTCATCATCCGCCACCCTCTCCCTCCTTAGTCTCCACCATCTTCTTTCACCATCTCCTCATTGCAGCAGAGCTCCGTCCGCCATCAGGACATCGGACACCACCAGTCTTTGTTCTCATGTCTCGAGCCAACTAGGGAACAAGCCGTCACTCTCCTGACGTCTGCAAACTTCTCTGCTAACCCCAAAACTTCTCCTGCTGCAGCCGACTTCCTCTTGCTGTTAGGACATCGGACACCACCAGTCTTCCTGCCCGTCGATCTCGAGCCAACTGGAAAACAAGCCGTCACTCCCCTAAAATCAGAGCAGCTGGTTGCCTCATTCACGTCTATTGCCACTCGCTTCATATCTCCTCCATCCTCCTCTGTTACCGCTGCTCCATCAGCCTCATCTCCTTTCCTCAAATCACCAACGTCATCTTCATCATCATCCTCTTCATCAGCGCCGCACATTCACTTTATCAGCCCCAGCATCCTCTATATCATTCATTCTACCTCATCATCATCATCATTCACATCTTCATTCTCCTTATTGCTCTACATTGCATGTGGTATTTCCCCTGCACCCATTCCATCAATATCAATCCGTCGCCTGCTACCCGCTTCAATCATCTGCTCGGTACAAGGATTTGCCCAGTCAAATCGCCTTTCTCACGATGACCTCCGTCCACGCCGAACCTTCCGCTGCACACGCGACTCGCCCTTATACCCACACTTCCTCATCAGCAACTCATCCTTCGTCATTGTCAACATCTGTGGCTAACACAAGGATCTGCATGAACCAGCTGCCAATCTTGCAGCAGTTTGCATCCAAGCCGGCAGCAGATTTCTTGTCGTGCATCGATGTTTGCTGTCTCCTTGCCGCATTCTACTCCTCTACTCAGCAGCGCACGCGGTTTCGCCCCTGCGCCCACGCCATCAACATCATTCCACCGCTTGCCATGAGCTTTGATATCTGCTCGGTCACATCCCCATTCTTGCAACGACCTGCGTCCATGCCGAAACTTCTGCAGTGCACACAGCTCATCCCTGCGTCCAACACGCCATTATCTGTCTTCTCCTCAATAACCGTAATCATCAAAAATCATCAACACATGTGGCCAGCACACAGATCTGCACAAGCTAGCTGCCTGCTTCGAAGCAGCCTACACCCACACTAGCACCAAACGTCTCGCGGTACGACAGTATTTTGTCTTCCCCTGACCGCACTCTCCCACTTTCTATCTCAGCAAGAGCTAAAAGCTTTATCCCTCCTCACAGCTTCATCCTTCAGGCCTCAGCAATAGCCAGATCTTAGAAAGACTGTCCTACCCTTGATGAAGATGGAAGCAACATCTACAGTTGGTCTCACACGCTACTGAAAATCACCAGCACCATCTTCATCAACGAATATCGTGTGCCAGACTTCCTCCTCGGTGTTTACGAAGATCAATGCATTCCATGAAAAACTCCTCACCTCTACCAGACAACCTTCCTGCTGGTCTAGGGGTACATCTTCAACTTTGTTGACGTGCCCTTCCACTATCTCTGAGATTTGCAAGAAATAGACCAGAGCTCTGGTTCAGTATACAACAAGAGGCATGGAAACGACGCTGGATAACCCTCACATGCGGAGACACATCCTCACCTTCCCTCCTTCTCCAAATAACTGTGTGACAGACCACTCCTCAAGATTGACCTTGTTGACCCGGATGAGGAAGAGGAAGAAGAAGAAGAAGAAGTGGTAGAAAGGAAAGGAGAGGAAGAAGAGAAAGAACAAACCATGGAGGGCCCTGCACCGCCTCCACGTCCCCCTGCAGAACTCTCCCAAGGACATGCTGTTGAGATCCACAACAGGCAAGAAAGCAGCATCATGGAGTGGTAAACACAAATCTCCACATATCTCTACCCAGAGCTTGTTGGTGGATTCGCAACCAACAACGCCTTCCTTGGCAGACCCCATTATCTCGGCAAGTGATGCTCCCCAGCAGAGATGTCCAGGAAACAAGAAAACCTCAACCGAGGAATCAGGACCTCTCGTCACTACTTCATGAGTCGAGGCCTCCACCCCTTGCTCTTCGCTCACCCACATGATCTTGGCGCCATGTGGAAGGGTCTCCTCAAACATTGCAATGGCCAAACTCTTGCTGACTGGGAGAAGTACTGCTACTAACTCTTGTCAGACTAAGGGGTCTGTTGGAAAACCAATGACTCCGACAAGAGTTGTTCTCAATTAAGGTTCAGATCCGAGACCAAATCATTCCATGCGTTCTTCTGATACTCCAAGAAGGTCTTCATTGCAAAAACCACGCAGAATGTTGTTGCCAGTGGAGGAAGAGCAAAGGCCAAGCGTGGCCGTGGAGCGCAGGTATCTGATGTTGTGTTTGGCAGCAACGATATGGCCGTATGTAGTATTATGGTATCATTGGGTGAGGATGTTAATGGCATAAGAGAGGTGAGGTCGAGTAGCCATAAAGGCATACATTATGGACCTCACCATGCTAGGGAAGACCTTGGCAGTGGCTGAAGCAAGAATATCACTGGGTGTAGGGATCTTTGTAACCCATAAGAGTGGCCAATGGAGTAGCCATGGTTTTTGTATCTCCAAGTTAGTGTCAGAAGAATGCAATGCGAGAGGATGGCAAGAGCAGAAGCAAGCAGAGGCAACGAATGATCCAGGAACTTGCAAGACAAATGACGGAAGCAGAAAGACGAGTACAGTCCCAAGGCGTTGGTTCCGGAGGCTTGAGAGGAGAGACACCGGGGCTCTGAGGTAGACAAGAGGCGGTGAGAGAACACATGAGCGAACAAGTGATGCACTGAGGTTGAGCGAAGGATGAAGGGTGATGAAGCAAAGAGTTGTGAGGAGGGAATGCTGGGCAAAGACGACGGGAGCGAGAAGCAAGCAGAGCGAGAACACGGCGGCAAAGCCGCGGAACCAATGGGGAACAGGATGCGAAGAAATGTTCTGGTTAACTTTGAGGGAATGATCATCCTCAGTAATATATCATAGAACAGGACAAAATCAAAAGCAACGACTTCTTTTCCGCTAGCCGGATGCAGTTGCGACGTGGTCGCAGTTATTAGGGGCGGCTCGCCTCTGGGTCCTCGACCGTGACTGAAAATCCGTTGGTGAGGTGGTTCGTGTTGGTTCGGTGCAGAACCTGAACCTTATGGAGAGCTTGGATTATCCGAGGGCTTATGTCAGTGTTGACTTCAATATTCCGACAGCCCCCCTGAAGTCAACACTATTGTGGTTGTGGTGCACAGGTCAGATACAAGAATCGCCAGGTCTCTGAGAATCCTTTGTATGGCTGCTGGATGAGTGGGCGAAGAGAGTGATGAGTGGTGAGGATGAGCGCCTCCTTTAGGAGTGCTTCTATGCAGTCCATACCAAGAAGCAACATTGAGTTCAGGAGACCAAGGAGCACCTGTCAGCGATTGAACTTGGGGGATTGTAGTCTTCCCAGATTGAGGAACAGTTCAACCCTCCCTTGATGGTAGTTTGTGGAACCATCTCTTTTCCTCTGTAGTTGGAGGGAGTCCCGTAGGCACTCTGGAAGATGAGCAACAACATCAACCGGTGCTCTGCTAGGTGTTGAACGGTCAGTGAATTAGAATGGCTCCACTGAGGGTTGAACACAAGGGAGGGCAGCGACCGTGTTGTTGCTCATGGTTTGCTCCAGTGCAGGGAGTGCCGCGAGGAACCGTTGGTCCATCAAGGCCATTTAATGAGCTGGCCTTGATGGGGAGGATGCCGTTCCAAGGGGATACCGCCGAGAGCTCATTCTCCTTCATATGATCCTTTAGAAAGGTGATTATGAGGTTGATGGAGATGGTGGTGGTGATGGATGCTGGCGGTGCAGGAATGGAGGGCGCTGCCACAATGCCTCACTGAGAGATTGATCAGCCACAACGAGCTCTGAGAGTCCAAAGGAAATGTAGAGAAGTGCAAGGATGCGAGCATTCAGGTCCACGGTTACAATGGTTAGTGCCACGTATTAGCTTGTTCAAGCAGAGAGACGGGTGGTGTCCGGTTCCCCTGGCGTGTTGACTGTGCCTTAGTTGACTGGCTTCTGTTACAAATGCAGGTGCTGATGAGTGGTGAGGAGTGAGGTGGCTGCGAGGAAAAGAGCACAAAAGGAGGCTTGCGTGCAGACGTTTGAGTGCATGGATGGAACCACGTGTACTGGAGAGGAATCGGCGTGGGTGCAACCCACCACACAGCTGGCGGGCCAGCCGGGCAACTCCTAGTGCCGAGCAGAGGCTGATGACAGTAGATGCGTGCGTAGCGGTGATGGAGTGGACACAGGGGTGGACCTCGTGCGCTGCGGAAGTTTTGGCTTGGGCGCAGGTCATCGCGGAATGGGCGATGTGACCGGGCGGATCCTGGTGTTGAGCAGAGAGCAATGCGGGAGCGGAGAACGGATGATGATGGAGGAGTGATGGATGGCAGAGTGGGCGCAGGGGTGAAACCACATGCGCTGCAGAAGTAGAGGAGTCGAATGCAGCAAGGGGAAGGCAAACTCTGACGCGCCGTGAGAAATCTGCTGCCGACGTGGATGCAGGCTGCTACGAAGCGGGTAGGTAGCTCGTGCAGATCCTTGTGCTGGCCTCAAATGCTGATGCTTGCTGATGAGTAAGCGGGAGCTGATGATATAGAAGTGGACACAGGGGCGAGTCACGTGTGCTGCAAAACGTTTCGGCGTGGGCGCATGTCATCGCGAAACGGGCAATGCGACCGGGCGGATCCTTGTGACGAGCGGAGGAGGAAAGCGGAAGGGGAGGAATGGATGATGGCGGAGACAATTAGTTGCTGAGTGGGCTCAGGCGCAGAACCACGTGCGCTAGAGGACCATGCGGATGCCAATGAGGAGGAGACTGCTGGGGAAGCGTCTCGAGAGGGAGGTAGGTAAGGCTGAGATGAGGCTGATGTAAAGGCAGGCTCGAGGAGGCAGAGGAGGACGTGTGAAGGCTGATGAAGAGGAGAGTAGTGACGGTGCTGGTCGCACAGTAAGGGAGGAGGATGGAAGTGATGAAGGGGTCACAGTAGGAGGGGGATGAAGAAGCAGGAAGTGGAGCGGTAGTGGATGCGAGTGAGGCAACCTATTGCTCTGTTGTCAGGAGAGTGACGGCTTGTTCCCCAGTTAGCTCAAAGTGTGAATAAGAAGACTGGTGGTATCCGATATCCTGACGACATGAGGAAGTCGGCTGCAGCTGAGGAAGTCGTGAGACAAGCAGTGACGCTGTCACGCTGATGTCAGGAGAGTGACGGCTTGTTCCCCAGTTGGCTCGCAATGGGAGCAGGAAGACTGGCGGTGTCGGATGTCCTGGCGGCGGAAGGCACGCTGCTGCTGCTAACGACGCAAGAAGGATTTGCGAGAGCGCTGCTCGGGACGATGGATGCAATAAGGGCGAGGCGAATGGTGCTGACGGAGCAGAGGAGGTAGCTGGAGTTGATGAGCCTGATGAAGGGTGATAAGGAAGGTAGAGGCACTTGCAAAGGCTGGGACAATGAGAGGCAGTAGGCGGTGGGCGATAGGAAGATTCCAGGAAGATGACAGCAGATGACGACTCGGGAACTGCTTGCAGCTGTTGTTGACAAATCTCCGATTTTTTTCCACGGGCGCAAGATGGGCGCAGGGTTTGATTAGAGGAATGAGTCGTTACTTCAACTTGAGGAGCAGTTCAGGCAAAGCTGCTGATGTCAGCTGCTGACCAAGCCGAGGAGAGCGAAGTGGCGGTGGTGGTGGCAGACGAAGGCTGAACGGGAGAGCGAAGAAGTGGCCGTGATGAAGCAATGACTGGGTTACGGGGCACCAGGTGATGCTGCCTGATGCTCTCATACCATGTCAGAAGAATGCAATGCGAGAGGACGTCAAGAGCAGAAGCAAGCAGAGGCAACAAATGATCTAGGAACTTGCAGGACAAATGACGGAAGCAGAAAGACGAGTACAGTACAGAGGAGTTGGTTCCGGAGGCTTCAGAGGAGAGGCACCGGAACTCGAAGGTAGACAAGAGGCGGTGAGAGAACGCAAGAGCAAAACAAGTGATGCGCTTAGGTTGAGCGAAGGATGAAAAGGGACGAAGTGAAGCGTGTGAGGAGGGAATGGTGGGCGAAGACGACGGGAGCGAGAAGCGAGCAGAGCGAGAACATAGCGGCAAAGCCGCAGAAACAAAGGGGAACAGAATGCGCAGAACTGTTATGGTTAACTTTGAGGGAATGAACATCCTCAGTAACATATCGCAGAACAGGACAAAATCAAAAGCAACGGCTTCTTTTCCGCTAGCCGGATGCGGTTGCGACGTGGTCGCAGTTATTAGGGGCGGCTCGCCTTTGGGTCCTCGACCGTCACTGACAATCCGTTGGCGAGGTGGTTCATGTTGATTCGGTGCGGAACCTGAACCTTATTGAGAGCTCGGATTATCCAAGGGCTTATGTCGGTGTTGACATCAATATTCCAATAGTTAAAACGTTTTTCCGTCACGTTGAGCGTGAGTGACCTGATTGAGCTGGATCTCTCCACTTCTGGTAGGCTGGTGTACCTGCATGCCGAGGTAGTAGTTCAAATGGCCCATGTCAATCATTTCAAAGCGTTGAGACAACTGTACTTCAAAAATGTCAATGACAGAGAGAGAGGGCCCAAACTGATTGAGGTTGTTGATGCATAGGATTTTGCCCAAAGTCTCGTTGCCAGACCGAAAGCAGACGGAGTGATGTGAGTGAAGACGAGTCAGGCCTTTGTCGAGGAAAAACTCGTGGATTTTCAAATTCTGTTGGCGTGGCGCTTGCTTCAACCCGCAGAGAGAGCGTTTGAGGCAACAAGCTAGATGGGTTTTGCTGGGGTTGATGAAACCTTCAGGCTACTTCATTTCAAGTCTTCTTGTTCAAGTTTCATTTCAGGAAGGTGTACCTTGTCAGAAATATGACTCCGACAAGGTCCTCCTCATGTACATCCCTCGGATAATCTGAGCTCTCGCTACCGGTTCAGGTCCTGCACCGAACCTCCTCGACAACGGCTGGTCAGTCACGACCGTTCCACCAGAGTCGAGCCGCCCCTAATAAGCGACCACATCGGTATGCGTCCGGCTAGCGGAAAGAAGCCGTTAATGCTTGTTTTTTCCTATTCTGTTGTATATACGGAGGATGTTCATTCCCTCCCAAGTTTAACCAGAACAGTTCTGCTCATCCTGTTCCCTTTGGTTCCGCGGCTTCGCCGCCGTGTCCCACCTCTGCTCGCTTATCGCCTCTACCACTTTCGTCAACCATTCCCCGCTCACTATTCGCTTCATCACTCCTTACCCTTCGCTCACTCTCAAGAGATCACTCGTCTCTCTGACGTGTTCTCTCACTGCCCTCGGTCCATCTTGGAGCTCTGGTGCCTCGCCTCTCTCGAGATCCTCCGACTGACTCCTTGGAACTGGACCTGCCTTTCTACTCACTTCATCCTGCCGACACACTCGTGCGAGCTGCTTTGTTTTCTGCTTGCTTTTGCTCCTATCATTGTCGCTTCTTGCATTCTTCTGACATGGTATCAGAGCATCAGGCGACACCACCTGGTGCCCCGTGACCTCGTCATCCCTCTGCCACCATCATTGCCTCGTCTCTCGGATCTCCATTGCTCCGTAGCCGCCGCCATCCCTTTGCGCCTGTCAGCTTCGGTGATAGCTGACATCCGCAGTACCGCTTGGAGTATTCCTTGCGCTAGAGTAACGTCCCGTCATCCTGAAGAAGCCTTGTGCCCATTCCGCGCCCGTGGCCAACTATCAGTGACTTGTCGTCCACAACAGCCGCAAGCAGCCCCGAGCCACCGCCTGCCATCAACTTCCAGGAAGCTTTGTGCCGTCCGCCGTCCGCTGCCTCTCCTCCCCTCTGCCTCCACAAGCACCTCTGCTCGTCTCATCTCCCCTCATCAACCTCATACACTTCCTCTGCCTCATCATCCTCAGCTTGCATATACCCATCATCTCGAGCCGTGTCCTCGCATTGCCTTCTCACGTCGTCAGCAGCAGCAGTGTAACTCCCGCCGTCAGGACATCGGACACCGCCAGTCTTCCTGCTCCCATTGCGAGCCAACTGGGGAACAAGCCGTCACTCTCCTGACACCAGCGGACTAGTGTCCCTGCTTGCCGCCCGACTTCCTCTGCTGCAATCGGTTCCTCTTGCTGTCAGGACATCGGACACTGCCAGTCTTCCTGCCCACCGGTCTCGGGTCAACTGGGGAATAAGCCGTCACTCTCCCAACAGCAGAGAAACTGGTTGTCTCCCTCGCGTTCACGAACGCGTCGCCTTCTACTTTGCCGTCCTCTGCTTGCCGCGACCTCCATCTTCCACCTCTGCCACATCTTCATCAGCCTTGACCTCCTTTCATCTTCGCGTCACCTTCATCCTCATCCACTGCCTTCAGCCCTCCTAATCACCTCTGCTCCAGCCTCCTTCCTCATCTCTTTCCGCCTCCTCTGAACCGCTTCATTATCAGCATGATCCTGTCATCATCCGCGCCGCCTCCGCATCAATCTTCTTCATCACCATCTGCAGTGCATGTGGTTCCGCCCCTGCGCCCACTCCGTCATCAGCCGCCTCCTCCTTTCCCCCGCCGTTTCATCCTTTGCTCGGCACAAGGATCCACCCGGTCGTATCGCCCGTTCCGCGACGACCTGCACCCACACCGAAAACTTCCGCAGCGCATGTGGTTTCGCCCCTACGCCCACTCCTATTTCATCAGCTTCCGCTTGCTCATCGTCAACCTCTGTGGCCAGCACCAGGACCTGGACGAGCTAGCTGCCTGTCCTCGCAGCAGCCTGCACCCCCGCAGGCAGCAGATTTCTCGCGGCGCGTTGGCTCTTGCCTTCCCCTTGCCGCATTCTATCCCTCTATTACAGCCGCGCACGTGGTTTTGTCCCTGCGCCCATCCCACCGTCGCAGCCATCCTCCGCCATCATCCGCTTTCTCGGCACACGGATCCGCCCGGTCACATCACCTGTTCCGCGATGACCTTCGTCCACGCGGATTTCTCTGCAGCGCATGAGGTTTTGCCCCTGCGCCCACTATGCCATTCAACATTCCTCCACCTTGAGCTATTTTTCATCATCTGCTCGATACACGGATCCATCCAGTCACATCGCTAGCTTTGCGGCAACCTGTGGCCACGTCCAAACCTCCTCTGCGCACGTGGCTCCATCCCTGCACCTACTTCGCTCTTCAGCATTACTCCGCCTTCATCAGTCTTCATCATCTGCACGGCGCACGGGTCTGCCCGGCTGCATCGCCCGTCCAGCGACGACCTGCACCCATGCCAAATTCCTCACAGCGCTCGCCTGCTTCCGCTCCATCCCCCCTCCTTAGCATCCTCCTCCTCAGCACCCTCCTTCCCAGCATCCTCCTCCAGTCTATTCCCAGCCTCACTCTTCTGCTCGGGAAACGGACCCGCCTGGTCGCATGACTCAGTGACGTGCACCCACGCCAAACCTTCTGCAACTCTTCTCTTCCATTTCGTCACAATCCTCTTTCTCTCCTCTCCTCTGTCCAACCTCACCTCCATCCTCAGCAGGGTGAACCTGCTAAACTACGCTGGTGAGCAGACACCAGAAACTGCCACGCACTCTCAACGACCAACCATCATGGCAGCACACGCCCTCGACTGGACACACATTCCCATCCCTGATCATTAGGGAGAAAACATCCACGACTGGTATGGTGGCATACAAGTCAAAACAAAGCACTCTTTCCTTCGCGGGTATCAGCTCTCCCTCTTTATGGAAGGAGTTTATGACAACCCAGGATGTCCCTCAAGGGCATACACGACAACCTTACAAGACATGAAAAGGTGCATACGTGAAACCACCCATACTTTCTACCACAGGATCATCGATGAGGTGTCACCTGTCGCAGCAATGTGGCACACTATTGTGGCAGCAGCATGGAACCCAAATCTCTGCAACGTGATCATCCTCTCCCTCCGTCGAGTGGTTAATCACCCCATCAGACAGCGACACTTGGACACTAAGGCCCTATAGGCACTCAGCAAGCATACCTTGTCAGACTCAGGGGGGCTGTCAGAAATATGACTCCGACAAGGTCCTCCTCATATACATCCCTCGGATAATCCGAGCTCTTGCTACCGGTTCAGGTCTTGCACCGAACCTCCTCGGCAACGGCTGGTTGGTCACGACCGTTCCACCAGAGTCGAGCCGCCCCTAATAAGCGACCATGTCGCTACGCGTCTGGCTAGCGGAAAGAAGCCATTAATTCTTGTTTTGTCCTGTTCTGTTGTATATACGGAGGATGTTCATTCCCTCCCTGGTTTAACCAGAACAGTTCTGCTCATCCTGTTCCCTTTGGTTCCGCGGCTTCGCCGCCGTGTCCCAGCTATGCTCGCTCATCGCCTCTACCGCTTTCGCCAACCATTCCCCGCTCACTCTTCGCTTCATCACTCCTTACCCTTCCCTCACTCTCAAGAGATCACTCGTCTCTCTGATGTGTTCTCTCACTCCCCTCCGTCCATCTTGGAGCTCCGGTGCCTCGCCTCTCTCGAGGTCCTCCGACTAACTCCTTGGAACTGGACCTGCCTTCTACTCTCGTCATCCTGCCGACACACTCTTGCGAGCTGCTTTGCTTCTGCTTGCTTTTGCTCCTATCGTCGTCGCTTCTTGCATTCTTCTGACATACCTGACAACCATTTAATTTAAAATCCATTTGTTAGCAGTAGCAAGTGAAAGGATAACGCAAAGAGACGACTACTTAGCCACGGATGCAAAAGTGTCGCTATAGTTCACACCCGGCACTTGGCTGTAACTGTAAGACACTAGATGTTCATTTTAGAATTCAGGTTCATTTGCACTGTTGAGTTTTATGCAAAAGGTTAGGAGAGACGCAGGAGACATGGACAGAGTCAGAGCAGGGCATGGCAAAGGTGAAAGAGGGCAGGAGGGCATGGCAAGGCAATTGAGACAAGGAAGGGACCAAGGTCCAGATCTTAAGACTGGACGTGGAGGGGCAGGGACTGTCATTCGTGCTTGTCCCTTCTCTAAAAAACCACACAGCATGCGTCAAGCTCCCTGTGCTCTGCTCTATGCTTTCTAGTGTTGTACTGTCATGTTGCAGCTGTGGGAGGAATTTCAATGTCAGAAATTGCTATACCGATAAGGTCTATCAATAACGGTTCAGAGTTTGACCAAACCAACTTGATAAAACAGCTCGTGGACACTACTCGTTGAGACCAAACGGTCAAGACTGTTGGGAAACTGTGTGGTGGGATCTCCAATGTGGCCTGAAGGGTCTTGTACATTCAGAGCTACTATTTGCAGGTTCTGAGTCTAAGAGTGAGCTTTCTGGTTGCATGACGCTATGTTTCTGGAAGTGGAAGGGAGTTGTGAGACAGTCACTTTTGCAAAGGGAATAACGCGATTTTGCATTTTTTTTGGACATGGACATGGTCTGAACATTTGTAGGGCTAGTCATGATGTATCCAATGCACCAAACCATGCCCAATTCGAATAACCATAGCTTCCGCTACGTTAGTCAAAGCGCAGCATCCCAAACTGGCTGCTCAGTCGGTGGCACGCACCACGTCGCCCGCCGAGGCGCCCTCACACATCAAGGACCCATCAAAACGTCATTCCAGAGACGCAAATGTCCCTACACATAGTGGTAGTTCCCTAGCACCTTTGGGGTCTGTTTTGATGAGTTAATCCTCGAGCGTGGTGATGGGGATTGATGTGGGTCAAAACCTGTTCGCGGACATGCAGTCGGAATCTTCACCAAGTCCCCAAGTAACAAAACGTACTACTGAGTTTTGGACGCCGAGCCAGAAACTTGGCTAAGTCCCTCAGTAACAAACTGCAGTACTGGCATCCAATGGATCATTCGCCGGACGCCTCGGCAGCCCTTCAGGAGCAAAATCTCCAGATGGACTTATGTTACTCGGTCAGGTGGATTATCCACCTCTGGTCAAACCGCGGTCGACTCCCAGAGCCGCAGCGTACACCCCAATTTTGGAAGCTCATATCTCCCTGGTTACATGTCTAATTCCGGTGAAACAACTTCCACCGGATTGAGCGACTCGTGAACTTTCAGGGGCAATGCTTTAACTTAGGATCCAAGCAATCCTTGAGTCAGCATATCCAACGACAAGGAATTTCCTCTCTCTGTCGGCTCGTCGGCGCCGAGAGGCGCCGACGAGCCGCACTAAGGCATGCAGAGGGGCGAAACTTCAACATTCTCCCCCTTGCACCTGCCATGCCCGCTGCTCCTGCCTGCTCTCACTCATCTTCCGCTACGCCCTCCAGCCCATCATAGCTGGTCATCCCAAGTCCGGCCACGCTCAATGCGTGCCGGTCCACGGGTCACTTTTTGGTCAAGCAGTCCGCAAGCATGTTGTGCGTGCTGTAGTGTTGCATCACCACCTGCCCCTTTTCAACCATGTCCCGTGCGTATCGATAATGTACGTCAATGTGCTTTGTAATCTTGTGCTGCGTCGGGTTGTTGGTCAGCAAGATGGAGCCAGTGTTGTCCTCTTGCACCACCGTAGGCTCCTGCTACAGCACGCCCAGCTCCCCCAGCAACCCGCGGAGCCACACCGCCTCGTTGACCGCCTCGGCCAGCGCAATGAAAACTGCTTCCACTGTGGAGGTGGAAACGCAATCCTGCTTCCTGTAGCACCATGAGACCGCTGCACCAGCGAGGAAGAACACGTAGCCGGATGTGGACTTCCGCTTGTCCACATCGGTAGCTTAGCCTGCATCCGTGTAGCAGACCAGTCGAAAAGGGTTTGCCCATCCCTTGCCGTCGAACCTCAAGCGCGCATGCCGCGTCGCCTGCATGTAGCGGAGGATGCGCTTGACTGCCTGCGAGTGTAGTGGCCTTGGATCAGCCACGTACCTGCTCACTTGGCCCACCACGTAGGCCAGGTCCGGTCGAGTCGCCACCATGGCGTACATGAGGCCGTCCACCGCGGACTGGTAGGGCACCCTTGCCATATCCTCCCGCTTTTCTTTTGTTTGCGGCGTCATTGCCGCACTCACTTCACAGGACGTGGAGACTGGACTGCCAACTGGTTTGCACTCCTCCATGCCGTACCGCTTCAGCACCTCGGCTGCGTATTTGGCCTGCCCCAGCTCAAGCGTGCGCGCCCTCCGGTTCCGCGTGATGCTCATCCGGAGGTAATACTCCAGCTCCCCCATGTCCAACATCTGGAATCTGCTGCTCAGCTGCTCTTTCAGTCGCTATAGGCTCGGCAGATTTGTCAAGCACAAAATCAGGTCGTCCACGTAAAATGTGACAATCTGATGGAGCTCTTTGTCGCGCCGCATGTACACACTGTGATCCGATTCACAGCGCTTGAAGCCAAGTTGTACCATGAAGCTGTCCATCTGTTGGTACCAGCATCTGGGCGATTGTTTTAGCCCATACAAGGACTTCCACAGCTTGCACATCTTACCCTCCAGTGCCTCCACCCCCTCTGACACCTCCATGTAGATCTCCTCGTCTATGATGCCATTGAGAAAGGCTGTTTTTACGTCCATTGGTTGGAGCTCCATGTCCTTCGCGACTGCCACCGCAAGGATCGCCCGGATTCTTGTGAACTTAGTGACGGGAGAAAACGTCTTATTGTAGTGCTCCCCCTTACGCTGTGCGTAACCCTTCGCCACCAGCCGCGCCTTGTACTTGTCAACCACACCTTCCTTTGTGAACTTGGTCTCAAAAACCCACTTTGAGCCAATGACCTTGGCATCTTTCGGCCTGTCAACCACCTCCCACGTATCATTTTCTGTGATAGACGTCAGATCAGATTTGATGGCTACATCCCACTGATCCCCTTCGTGCTGCACAAGCACCTCTTGCACGGTAGTCAGCTCCGTTGATGCAGCCAGCATGCACTGCGTCATGCCAATCCATCAACCGGTGCTTGCGTTGAAGCGCTTCCCCGCTTTCCGCTGCCTCCCGCTGTGGCGCGGCAGTTTTGGTGGCGCATCATCGCTCTGCTACAATCCCTCCAACTTTGCACGTTCCGGTGAATCATCAACCAGACGGCTCCCCGAGGATCTCTCCCGCTCCGATGAAACATCACCCAGACAGGCGGCACGTCTAGTGGCGTTTCCACCGACGCCCGTTGCACGCTCTGCCGAGAGTGCGTGCCTTGGCACCCATGGTGCCTCATCCGCCGGATCCTTCGGGTGGATCTCCTCATCAGCTTGATCATCATCAGAGTCCTCCACGTCGGCTGCCACTGCTGGTGCACCGTCGCGCTCTACTGTCGCATCCTCAACTACAGCGTCCGCCGGCTCCTTTTCGTAGTCAAGGAGCTAGAACCACTTCCCCGTCTTTGGAGAGTCCACCCCGCCCACGTCTTTGCTGCGGATATAACTCTACTGCTCTTCAAACTCAACGTCTCGGCTGCAGACTATCTCCTCCTTGTGCATGTCGTAGAGCCTGTTCGCCTTATGCATGCTCTCATAGCCAAGAAAGAGATACAGCTTTGCCCGTGGCTCGAGCTTGCTATTTCGTCGCTGCGCAGCCTGCACCATCGCGTGTGCCTTGCACTCAAACACTTTCAGGTATGTCACACTTGGTTTGCGCCCGCTCCAAACCTCCTGCGGCGTCTTCCAGCCGCTCTTCCCTTTCAGCACCGCTCTTGGATTGAGGTTGATGGTGAAGCTCGCCGTACGCACAGCTTCCGTCCAGAAGCTCCGCGGCAATTCCGCATCCACCAACATGGTCCGTACCAACAGCGTCTGGTTTTCCTGCTCCGCCACGCCATTTGACTAAGGCAAACACAGCGTAGTTTGTTGTCATTTTATGCTCTGCTGCTTCAACCACCCACTACAGCCCATGTACTCTCCATCGTTGTCGCTACGTAGCGCTCTGACCTTCCAGTCAGTCTGCCTCTCCACCGCGGCGACGTACTCCTTCAGCCGGTCCAAGACCTCGCCTTTCCGCTTCATGAAGTACACATGGAGTTTTCTGCTGTAGTCATCAATGAAGGTGATGAAGTAACGTACGCCGCTCTTTGACGCCGTCTTGAATGGCCCGCACAAGTGACTGTGCACAACCTCCAGCATGTCCAAGGCACGATCCACATTCTCGTTGAACGGTTTGCGGCGCGCCTTGTCCAAAATGCAAGGCTCGCACTATTTGTGCACTGCTGCATCTGTCACCTCTTCCGCACTGTTGATGATGAGGCCGCGTACCAGCTTGTGTTTCTCCATCTCCTACACGACTGCGGGTGAGGAATGCCCCAGTCGTTGGTGCCAGAGCTCCAGATCAACTCCCCCTCCTTTGGCCGGGTTGACGGTGTGATCCTGCGAGTCTGTTGAATCTGTCGCCACCGGGATCACCTTGGTCTCCACGATTTAGAGGCCTCCCTCGCGCTTAGCCTCCAGCATGGGCTTGCCGCCACCGTCCTTCCGCCCAACTGCCCCCTTCATCCTGAAGAGCACCTCGTACCCCTTATCCGTCAAGCGGCTGACACTTAGAATGTCAGCCAAGCCAGGTACATGCTGCACGTCCTTGATGATGCGCTACACCCGCTTCCCACCAACCACCACCTACATCCACGTCTCCTTGGCCAGCCGCCGGTTCAACCTTGTCGTTCGCGACCACCATGGATTTGTTGGACTTGGTGTAGTTGATGAATCCGACCTTCTTGACCTCGGTGTGCTCCTCGACTCCAGAGTCAAGGCATCGCCAGTTAGCCTTCTTGAGGTAGTGGTCCTGAGTGATGTTGAGGAGTACACTCTTGCCTTTGGTGTCCTTGCCACCGGCCTTTGCCTCCTCGGTGTACTCACGGCCCCAATGGCCCTCCTTGTCGCAGTTGCGACATGTACCCTTCTTGGCGCCCTTCTTGCCGCCACCATGTCCGCCACTTCCCTTGCCCCCACTTCCGCCACAACGCGTTTTGGTGACCAGGGCCGATGAGGAAGACGAGGACTCCCCGCAGCTCCGTCCCTGTGATTCGTTGCGGATGTACTCCGTGACCGTGCCATAGGTGAGCTTGTCCTCTGCCCATCTTCCCAAGACAATGATGAGAGGGCCCCAACTGTCAGGAAGGGCCATGGGGAGGACCATCACCTGCAGCAACGTGTTGATCTTCCATCCCACGTTGTTGCACTGTGAGGCGAGCGACTCGATCTACTGGATGGTGGTGATGACATCATCTCCCTCCTCAATTCTCACCGTCAGGAGTCGCTTCATGGCAAGGATTTTGTTTTCCAACGACTTGGATTGACGGATGGTGTAAAGTTTTTTCCAAGCCTTGGCTGCCAGCTTGCAGCCTTGGAAGTAGCCCCATTGCGACTCAGCCGTCCCGGACACCAGCAGCATGAGCGCCTCTGTGTTCTTCTTTTTGAAGGCCTCCTTCTGCGCTTCCATCATTGTCGCTTTGTCGAGGACTTCGGTTCCCAACATGACCTGCAGCACACCCTTATGCGCGAGGTGGATCTCGAAGTGCAACCTCTATAGCCCAAAGCCAGGGCCGCCCGCATACTTCTGGATGGCCTGCGTCTCCTTCTGCGCCATTGCGCAGTCTTCCACTCCGAGACCTCAGAGTTTGACGGCGATGGCGTCGCCGACAACAATCCCGTCCGCCGCAAAAGCCATGAGCAATGTGTAGACCGGTCAGGGCCGTGGGCCCATAACCATTTGTTGGGAAACTGTGTAGTGGCATTTCTAACGTGGCCTGAAGGTTCTTCTACGTTCACGGCTACTTTTGTGTAGGTTCTGAGTCTAAGCGTGAACTTTCTGGTTGCCTCACACTATGTTTCTGGGAATGGAAGGGAGTTGTGAGACATTCACTTTTACGAAGGGAATAACACGATTTTGAATTAGTGTTTGGATATGGACATTATTAGAACATTTTTAGGGCTAGTCATGAGCTATCCAACGCACCAAACCGTGTGTGATTTGGATAACTGTAGCTCCTGCTACGTTAGTTGAAGGGCAGCGTCCCGAACCAGTCACTCAGTCGGCGGCGCGCACCACGTCGCCCACCGAGGCACCCTCACACATCAAGGACCCATCAAAATGGCATTCCAGAGGCACACATGTCCCTACACGTAGTGGAGGTATCGCTTGCAGATTTGGGGTCTGTTTTGATGAGTTAATCATCGATCTTGGTAATGGGGATTGATGTGGGTCGAAACCTGTTCGCGGACCTGCAGTCAAAATTTTGACCAAGTCCCCGAGTAACAAAACGTACTACTGAGTTTCAGGCGCCGAGCCAAAAATTTGGCTGTCCCTCAGTAACAAAGTGCACTACTGGCATCTGGTGGATCATTCGCCGGACGCCTCGACAGCCCTTCCGGAGCAAAATGACCAGATGGACTTTTGTTACTCGGTCAGGTGGATTATCCACCTCCGGTCAACCCGCGGCCGACTCCCAGAGCCGCCACGCACACCCCAACTTTGGAAGCTCATATCTCCCTTGTTACTTGTCTGATTCCGGTGAAACAACTTCCACCAGATTCAGCAACTCGTCCAATTTTAGAGTCAATTCTCCAATTTATGATCTGAGCAGTTATGGAGTGGCCAGATCCAACGACGAGGAATTTCCTCTCTCTGGCGGCTTGTTGGCACCTCCCGGTGCCGCACTTGGGCATGTAGAGGGGAAAATCTTCAACAAAGACATCCCCAAATAAAGTGACATCAATCACCTGCGTCCGACAAGCGGAAAGAAACCATTGCTTTACTGTTTTGTCTTGTTCTGTTTGTATATATTGAGGATATTCATTCCCTCAAGTTTAATCCAGAACAATTCTATCCATCCAGTTTGCCTTTGGTTCTACGGATTCACCGTCGTGTCTTTGCTCTGTCCGCTCTTTGCTCAATCTTCATTCCCCATCCACTCTTAGCCTCCACCTCTTTGCTCCTCCACTCACGACCCTATGCACAACTCTCACACCTTTCACTTGCACCATTCCTTTAGCCTACCTTACCGCTCTGCCTCATTGGTCTACGTCTGTCGAAGAGACCTCACTGTGTATTCTGTGACTAACTTTTTGCATTGCTCATTGCTTGCGTCAATATATCCATGTCTGACAATTGTTCCGCTTCTTTCTGCTTCTGCTATCTCTTTCGTTGCTCACTCCATTTGTCTGACATGGTATCATAGCATCAGGCAACACTACCTGGTTCTTCCTGATCCCGTCCTCGCTTCCTCACCTCTGCAATACCGCAACTCTTCGCTTCATTAGCAGCTGATGTCAGCAGTATCAACTCAACTGCCTCTCAAGCTGTGGTACCCCCTCGACTGTCATGACCAAGCCCCGAGTCCACGTCTACTCTCGTGGCAACGTCCAACGACTCTCCAACTACCAAAAACCATCAGAAGTTCTCGAGTCGTCTAATTGCCGCCAACGTCTTTGAAGCTTTATGCCGCCTGCAACCCCGTCTTCACTCTTTACCATTCTATCCTCTGCCAACGGATACCTCCGCTGCGACCATATGCATGATCATCATCCTCTGTCTCCTCTTTCCCTGCTCTATGTCATCTTCTCAAGCCGCCTTCTCACGCCGTCCTCATGAGCAGTAGAGCTCCGTCCGTCGTCAGGATATCGGACACCACTAGTCTCCGTACTTGATGGTTTCAAGCCAGCTGGGAGCACAAATCCATCACTCTCCTAATTTCAGCAAACGACTATGCTCCTCTTTTTGCAGCAGCCTTCCTCTTGCTGTCAAGACATCGGACACCACCAGTCTTCCTGCCTGTCGGTGTCAAGCCAACTGGGGGTACAAGTCGTCACTCTCCTGACACCAGAGGATCCGTCTACTGTATTTGCTGTATCATCGTCTCCTCCTCCTTATCATCTGCCTCTTCAGCCTCAGCCTCTTCCTCTTCATGTCATGATCTCTTCATCAAATATTAGCATTCATTTAGTGCTATGCCACACTCCCTCTCATCAGCTTTCTCTTCCTTGTCTCGCATTACAGCCTCGTTCTTCCTCCTCTGCCGTAGCTACCTTATTGCCATTCTTCTAAAAATTCTGGCTGGAAGTTGGATTGGAAGTTGGGTTAAAAGTTGGGTTGGAAGTTGGACTAGAAGTTGGACTGGAAGTTGGTCAGGAAGTTGGGTTAGAATTCAGGCTGCAAGTTGGATTGGACGGTGGGCACAAAGTTGTGCTGGAAGTTGGGTTGGACATTGGGTTGGAAGATGTGTAGGAATTATGGTTAGAATATAGGTATGAAGTTGG
The DNA here is from genome assembly GCA_023375785.1 of Penium margaritaceum. Classification (NCBI taxonomy): domain Eukaryota; kingdom Viridiplantae; phylum Streptophyta; class Zygnematophyceae; order Desmidiales; family Peniaceae; genus Penium; species Penium margaritaceum. The sequence continues at coordinate 25,824 of SZWC01026083.1, forward strand.
GTTGGAAGTTGGGTTGGAAGTTGGGTTCGAGGTTGGGTTGGAAGTTGGACTGGAAGTTGGATTGGAATTAGTTTGGAGGTTGGGTTGGAAGTTGTGTTGGAAGTTGGGTTAGAACTTGGATTGGAAGTTTGACTGGGATTTGGATTGGAAGTTACGTTTGAAGTTGGGTTGTACGCTGGGTTAGAAGTTGGGTTGGAAGTTGAAATGGAAGTTGGGTTGTAGTTTGGTTGGAAGTTGGACTGAAGTTGGACTGGAAGATGGGCTGGAAATTGGTCTAGAAGTTGGGCTTGAGTTTTGGGCTGGAAGTTGGGCTGGGAGCTGGGCTGGAAGGTGGGGTGGAAATTGAATTTGAAGTTGGGTTGGAAGTTGGGTTAGAAGTTGGGTTGGAAGTTGGTTTAGAAGTTGGGTTCAAAGTTGGGTTGGATGTTGGGTTGGAAGTTGGATTGAAAGTAGGGCTGGAAGTTGGGTTGGAAGTTGGGTTGGAAGTTGGGTTGGAAGTGTCAGAGGAATGTAATGAGCAGAGACGGCAATAGCAGAAGCAGGCAGAAGCAACGGGACATGTAAAAGTACGTCAACGGAGTGACGGAAGCAGAAAGAGTACAAGCTGTCCTGCGGTGTTAGTTGCGGGGCTTGGAGAGAGGCGAGGCACTGAAGATGCAAGGTAGATAGGAGCTAGTGAGAGAACGTGAGAGCAAAGCGAGTGACGGGTCGATGCGTGCTCTTTGCTCCGTCAATGACGGAGCGAAGAGCGGTAAGCTGGGAATGGTTGGAGAAGGCAGAAGGAGCAAGGAGCGAGCAGAGCAAGAACACAGCGGCAAGACCGTGGAACCAAAGGAGAACAGGATGGGAAGAACTGTTCTGATTAACTTGGAGGGAATGAACATCCTCCGTATATACATCAGAATAAAACAAAATAGTAGGAGTAAGGACTTCTTTCCGCTAGCCGGACGCGGGTGACGTGTGTCACTTTATTAGTGGATTACTTGGATATCGGTCATAGCAGTCAGAATGACGAGTGGACCGTTGCCAAGGTGGTTTGGGTATGGACCTGAACCTTTATTGGGAACTCGGTATTTCCAAGAAGTGGCCTCTGTCGGAGCCTATATTTCTGACACCCCCATTGAATCAGACAGAGGTCACTTAACTGTCTGATGATGGGAGTATCGTTTCCTGATGGTAGAGGAAATGGTGACTCCACAGGAGGCAAGAAGAGTTCACCACATTGCTCCAAGGTTTTTTGGATGGTTGTCTACCAGGATGTGTCAGCGTGCTGGCACCAGTTCTTTAATCCAGGTACGGACTTGGCTGTAAACTGATGCATAGAGGGCATTGGACTCCTCATCGGTGAAGCGACCAAGGTGGAGACGATCTCCAAGCAGATAGTCGGTTGTGCCAAGTCCATACAAGAATTCAGGAAAGAGCCAGTGGAGAACTTGGTTGTTGAAAAATGGATAGCCGTCAGATCGCCTTGATCCAACGGCTTACTGGGCTCGGCACAACAACAACAAAAAGAAAGCAAGAGGGCCGAGAGAGAGACTCGTTCTCTCTAGACCCTCCTGTCTATCTTGTCTGGTGGGGTATGGTATGGCTGTGGGCAGGCCACTTTAGGCATCCCACTGATCCATCCATCCGCAGCCCCATCCACTCTACTTGTCCTATCAGAGCTCGAGAGAGCTGACACGAACCTGTTGACAAGCACCATATACTGTGAAAGGATTTGGGTAAAAGTGGTGTGTGGTTTGGCACACTAAGCGAGAGTGTGAGCGTGAGCTCCTCTCGATAGTAAATGCCTGCTGACGTGGCAAAGGACTGGAGGACGGGGGCAGGCGACGTCTCTCTAAAGACGGATCCGATGATCCAGAATCACTGCGAGATGAGCGGGCTGATCGGAGCCGTTGACGAATAAAGAAGTGCGAACATCGGCCCCTCTCGAAGATGACGCCCAAGAAAGATCGATGACCATGGGAAGTAATCGCAGATCCGGACGATCTCGTCCGTGGATCGCACCGAGGGCACTGGGCATCTGCCAACCTTGGTCTGCAATGACTCAAGGTCATCGAGCGGCGTCCAGGTGACCCTGTGACTGAGAACTCGAAGACACAGGATACCGGACTACGCAACACTTGTATTTTTCTACCAAGAGCTAGCATAGTCAGTTAAATAGTTGTAGGTTTGTACTTCTTATTACTTCGTCTGTACAAGATCATTCTTAACAAGCTTGGTACCGTTGGAAAGCTTGTGAGGTGAGTCGTGTAACTGTGCCTTCAGCTCATACCCTTGAATCACACAGTCAATGACATGTTAAGGCAAGAGTGCCTGTGTGTGTGTAAGTATTCATACTCACCAGTGAGATCACCGCCAACAATCCTAGCAAAGCCTCAAACGATGTACCAATCTGAGGATGACTTCTGAAGATTCCTGAACATCCTGTTATGTAAAATTCAACATTTGTTATCAGATCAGGTGGTATTTTCAGATCTACTCAACCATGGCAGCAACAACCAACAATGGGGATCACTTCAAAGTGGCGCCGTTTGACGACAATGACAATCATACCTTCGCATTCAACATTGAGGTGATTTATCTGAACAAGGGCCTCTGGGGAGTCGTCTGTGATCCTCCCACTGACATATTACCCACAGGAGTAACACACGACGAACAAATCAACTGGAAGTGGCGCTGTGATCAAGCTTTCTCAATTTTGGCGCTGAATCTAACGGAACGACTCAAGTTTATTATCAGAGAAGACAACCCAACTAACTGTCCAAGGAAGGCTTGGAAGGCCCTGAAGAACCGTTACGAGAGAGCAAGCGACGTTGAACTCGGGAGCCTCTTGACAGAGTTTCACACTCAACAGATGGAAGAAGGAACATGCCTGGCGGATCACGTGTCTCATCTCAAGCGTCTGGCCAGTCGCATCTCATCAATGGGAGAAGCGATCTCTGAAAGAGTACTAGTGCTAACTCTTTTTCGTGGACTACCTGTCAGATTCAAGGACACCATCAACCGACTTCAGACCTTTCAAAAGCAGGGAAGAGCTTGGATGCCCAACTGGCTGAACTTCAGACAACTCTGTACCAAGCCATTGATGCACAAGGCAAAGCAGCCGCTGGGACAGCCAGTGCTACCGTGGACGCTGCACCTACAACAGCAGTACCACTTGGAATTCAGCCATGTTCACTAACTATGGAGAAAGCCGTTGAAGAACTAATGATAGTTGAAGAACAGTATCTCAAGGATAATGGAGGTGAAACTGGCCTCACACCCAAACATCAGCATTTAATAGTTGAACACCTCCATGCTCTTGTTCTATGACGTACCTGTACTCAAGCCAAAGTGGACATCACCACAACCTACCAACATCCTTTTCAGTATAGCCTCAGTGATCTGATCACATTTGCCTAAACAAGCATCTCCATGTAAAGCGCTACCGCCACCAACGATGGCCTCTTCAGCAACTACAACATCCACGACACCGCGTAGCAGTCCAAGCAAAGCATGGCGGTGCAACCTGTGTCCCAGTTTCCATAGCCAGATCAGGCTCCTCTGCCAAAGGTATTACGCGACACCTTTAAAACTTCCAACAGAGTACTCTCTGCCACACCTGCCCCTCTACCAAGGCAGCGGTCTCCCTGGTCATAACCAAAGCAGCAACAAATCCACTCCAACTTCAAACAATGTGTGCCTTGTGGCATTGAACGGGGGTGTCAGAAGTTATACTCATTGCTCACAAGTCTCACCATCATATCAGAGAACTGGGACCCTTGTTCCGGTGCCCGTCCACTGTAGACTGGTACGGCACCCCTGCCATGTCCTCTCGGTCTTCTTTTGTTTGCGGTGACATTGCTGCGCTCAGGTCACCGGCTGTGGAGACTGGACAACCAACTGGTTTGCAGTCCTCCATGCCGTACCGCTTCAGCACCTCGGCCATGTACTTTGCCTGCCCCTGCTCAATCGTCCGCACCCTCCGGTTCCGCGTCATGCTTACTCCGAGGTGGTACTCCATCTCCCCTGAAATCTGTTACTCAAATGCTCCTTCAGCTGCTGTATAGCATGCAGATTAGAAGAACACAAAATCAGTTCATCCATGTACAGTGGGACAATCCGATGGAGCTGGTTGTTTCACTGCACATACACGCTCTGATCACATTCACAATGCTTAAATATGGGCTGTGCCATGTAGCCGTCCATCTGCTGGTACCAGCACCGTAACGACTGTTTTAGCCAGTACAAGGACTTGCGCAGCTTGCACACCTTATCCTCCAACACCACCACAAAGAACTTCTAGTCAAAGATGCCAGTCAGGAATGCAGTTTTCACGTCCATTTGGTAGAGCTCCATGTCCTTGGTAGCTGCCACCGCGGGGATCGTCCAGATGCTTGTGAACTTGGCAATGGGGGTGAGCGTCCTGTCGTAGTGAACGCCCTTGTATTTTGCAAACTCCTTCACCACCAGCCGCGTCTTGTGGTCATTCGCTATACCCTCCTTGGTATACTTTGTTTTGAAGACCCACTTGGAGCCGATGACATTGGCCTCTTTCGGCCGGTCCATGAGCTCCCAAAAGTCATTTTTCACAATGGACGCCAGCTCTGACGTGATAGCTGCCTCCCACTGCTCCGCTTCAGGTCGTGCAAGTGCCTTTTGCATGCTTTTGGGCTCCGCTATGGCTGCCATCATGCACCGCACCGTCCCAATCCAGCTGCCACTTGCTGTGTCATACCATTTTCCTGCGTTCTGCTAACTGTGGCTCCATCACGGTGACTTTGGTGACGTCGACGGCTAGTCCTTCTGCTACTCTACTGCAGCTTTCTTTACGTCCTCAGCCTCCTGTGCTTTGGGTGCTGCATCGCGTGCCTCTACAACACCTGCATGTGCACCATCACCCTGCTGCATCCCAGCACCGTCGCACTCCAAACACACTTTGGCAGTGTCTGCATCCGTCAGCTCCTCCTCCTGGGTTAGGAGCTGTAACAACTCCCCCTGGTTTGTGGCGGATATATGTCATCTCTGACCTAGATTCTTGCTCCAAAAGTGCCTCGGATAAACCAATGAGAAGTCCAGGATATCTCTTGCTATAGAGATTAAACATACAGTCCAACGGTCCTCTACAAACCGTCACCGACCACGTAAGTGATGATTCGACACTCGCGGCCGGCTAGCAAAGAAGCCGTTGCCATGTATTTTGTCTTGTTCTGTTGTATGTAGGGAGGACATTCATTCTTTCCAATGTTGAACCGAGAACAGGTACTTCCAGATCTGTTCGTCTTTGGTTCCGTGACTTTGCTGCCGTGTCTCCACTCAACTCGCTTTTTTGCTCATCCTTTCACCCTAGTCAATCTGAGTCCTCACTCTCAGTCCGCTTCGCTTCATAACTCTTGTTCCTTCGCTCAGCTTGACCTCCCATCACTTCTCCACCCTTGATTCCGGAATTCTCTCAACAGAACTCAAGTCCACATCCACTCTTTGCCTCAAACTCTACAAGCAACCTGGTTCCCAACTACAGACTAACTCTCGCATCCCTTATAGCTCTCGGACCTAAACGACTCATCGCTACGCTTCTACACACGTCACTACCTCTACCTGCTTTTTTTGTTAGCTCCTTTACTCATTGTATTCCTCTGACATGGTATCAGAGCTTCGGGAAACATCACCTAAAGACCAGTGATCAAGTCTTTGCTTCATCACCATCATCCTAGTCGTTGTATCAGCTCTTCCTCTGTACTGACCACCACAGCTTCGACCACCTCCATGTCTCGGATCTGTGTCCTCGCTGACATCGCCTCAAGAACTCTAAGGCTCCTTGCAAATACTCACCCACACGAGATGACTCGCATGCTCTGGTCCTTCTCGTCTGCGCTCTTTCTGCTTCACACGCAGATGATGTCAGCAGCAGTGACTTGACCGCTCCCCACGCCTTGGCAAGTATCATCCTTCTACTCAAATCCTTCGTTCAATTATACATCCTTTACAACAATTGGTGCTGTTCCGATGCCCAAGGCCAAAAAACAAGCTATTGAGTCGCACTCTATGGCCTCCTTCCTCGAACCTTCATTCTACTTTATAAATCTCATCTCCTCACCTATCTTTGCTGCAAGATCCCAGTCATGTTTTATTTCCCCAGTCCTCTGACTGTCAGACGAATGGAACAAGCAGGATGACTGATGGTACAAGAAATCAAAAGCAGTGATGTGTGTAGACATATGGAGGAGAGCTGACGGAAACTAGGAGTTAGTCTGAAAGCCAGAACTGACATGTTAGCAGCAAAGGTAGGGTGCTGGGGTAGACTATAATTTGGTTAGAGGACCAAAGGCGGAAGTGAAGAGTGAATGGACGAGGCAGGATGAGCAAAGGAGCAAGAGTTCTTGGAGCAAAGAGGTGTAAGGGCTCAGATTGGCTGGCGAGTAAAGAATAAGTGATGAGCGAGTATAGAGGAGACACGTCGGTCAAGCCGCGGAACCGAAGGAGAACAGTAATGGAAATGGTTGTGCTGGGTTGAACTCAAAAGGAAAGGAACATCCTCTGTTTATACAGCAGCTTATGACAACATATACAAGAAACGGCTTCTTTTTGTTAGTCGGACGCGGGTGACACTTGTCACTTTGTTAGGGGATGACCTGGTTGTCAGTCAAAGCCGTTAGAAGGACCGATGGACCGTAGCCAATGTGGTTCGGGCCAGGACCTGAACCGTTATTGAGAACTCGGCATGTCCGAGTAGTGGCCTCGGTTGGAGTCTATGTTTCTGACACCCCTCATGAAACAAACAGATGTCACATAACTGTCTTTCGATAGAAGTTTCGTTTCCTGTTGATTGATGATTTTCTTACTCCAAATGAGGCAAGGAGATGTTGCCTTATTACTTCAAAGTCTCTTGTATGGTTTTCCACCAGATCATGTAATCTTGCTGGCACTATCTCCTTAATCTTGGTATGGAATTGATGTTAACTTCTCCGTATAGAGCATCGAACTCATCATCGGTCAACAGAACAATGTTGGAACGTTCTCCAAGAAGACAGGTGGTTATACCAAACCCATACAGGAATTTGCAGAACAGCCATTATGTAATCTTTTCCATCAATTCTCAAGTTGATGTTGGAAGCCGTCGCCCATCACTCTCCTGAGCACGATTTGTGAGCATGGGGAGATGTGATAGGGCAGGAAGAAGGCATGTTGTATTATAGAACGTCCCAATGATCCACTTTCTCCACGATGCTTGTTTGAGAATAATCCCAGAGTAAGGGTCCAGTGGGTGGCTCCAGCAGATGGTGATGATAAGAGTGCCAGAGTTGTGTAAACATTGTGCCAGGGTTGTACCTGAGTTGTGCCAAAGTTGTGCCATAGTTGTGCCAAAGTTGTGCCAAAGTTGTGCCAGAGTTGTGCCAGAGTTGTGCCAGAGTTGTGCCAGAGTTGTGCCAGAGTTGTGCCAGAGTTGTGCCAGAGTTGTGCCAGAGTTGTTCCAGAGTTGTTCCAGAGTTGT
>SZWC01026084.1:16551-33297 GCA_023375785.1 Penium margaritaceum
GCCTTCTCCGCGTTTTCCACTTCCTGCAATTCTGGAGCAACTGTGCCATCGGGAGAAACTGGAAAGTCAACAAGCACGGGATCATTGATCCACGTCTTCAGAGTTAGCACATCCTGCACAGTCATGTCTGCAAGGGAGTGACGGATTTCAGTGACGACACGTCCACCAAGACTGAACATGCGCTCACTCGGAGTGCTGGTGGCAGGCACAGCAAGCAGGTCAACAGCGATGAGTGCAAAAGTCGGGAATCTGACAGCATTGTCGCGAAGGTAGTGGAGGATATTCTCTCGACGGCCCAAGCGGCTTTCCTTCTTCCAGTCTTCAACCTCGAGCTCGAGGGAGTCTGGCTGCCTCTGAGATGGGGTCTGCTCCGGCTCTTCAAAAAGCTCCTCCATGGCATCTTCGAGGGCTGTTTCAACCATCGTCTTCTTTGAGCGTGTCTGCCTGCCCTTCTTCGCGGCAGCAGCCGGGCCCGACAGGTTCAATGTGGTTGCAGCAGAGGCGGCGGGTGCACTCACGACACTCTCCGGCACTGCACTTCCACCTTCATCGTCCATGGCCGTTGCAGCAGTGGCAGCCGCCACCAGAGCTGCTTCAGCTGCTGCTACCGCAGCTGCTTCTTCCGCAGCACGACGCTCCAACACACGCCTGTTGTACGGCTTCAACTCCTCCACGATTTTCACCTCCAGCTCCACTGAGTTGCGAATGCCCAGCAGTTTGTGGACCCTCTCGAAGAAGCGAAAGCGGAACCGGGGGTCCACTGCCGTTGCCACAACGTGTCGGATAGTCAGCTTCCGAACGTACTTCTCCACCTGCATGCATGCACACAACAGCCTGTCATTACACCTGCATTGCACCTGCATTGCATCTGCATTGCACCTGCATTGCACCAGCATTGCACCTGCATTGCACCTGCATTGCACCTGCATTGCACCTGCATTGCACCTGCATTGCACCTGCATTGCACCTGCATTGCACCTGCTTCATTGCACCTGCATTGCACCTGCATTGCACCTGCATTGCACCTGCTTCATTGCACCTGCATTGCACCTGCATTGCAACTGCATTGCACCTGCTTCATTGCACCTGCATTGCACCTGCATTGCACCTGCATTGCACCTGCATCATTGCTTCATTGCACCTGCATTGCACCATTGCACCATTGCACCATTGCACCATTGCACCATTGCTTCATTGCACCATTGCTTCATTGCATCATTGCACCATTGCTTCATTGCACCATTGCTTCATTGCACCATTGCTTCATTGCACCATTGCTTCATTGCACCATTGCTTCATTTCACCATTGCCTCAATTGCACCATTGCACCATTGCACCAGGGCACCATTGCAACATTGCACCATTGCACCATTGCACCATTGCTTCATTGCACCATCGCACCATTGCTTCATTGCACCATTGCCTCAATTGCACCATTGCACCATTGCACCAGGGCACCATTGCACCATTGCACCATTGCACCATTGCACCAACGCAGCAACGCACCTTATCCACCACCGCCTTGAAGCCGGGCTCAAGCTCCATGAGAAGCCGCTCGGTTGCGTCGAGGTCCTTCTTCAGCTGCACCTTCTTCTTGGCGACGCCCACTTTCACCTGCCACTGGTGCATCTTGCCGAGAATCACCGTGAAGAACGGGATGACGAGCGACAGCGTGGGGTACTGTTGGCCGCTGATGTCATCTGTGAAGCCTTTGAATGGCTTCAGGATGGCGGTGACTAGGGCCAGGAGCTCCCATCCATTCCCACTCGGNAGCTCCATGAGAAGCCGCTCGGTTGCGTCGAGGTCCTTCTTCAGCTGCACCTTCTTCTTGGCGACGCCCACTTTCACCTGCCACTGGTGCATCTTGCCAAGAATCACCGTGAAGAATGGGATGACGAGCGACAGTGTGGGGTACTGTTGGCCGCTGATGTCATCTGTGAAGCCTTTGAATGGCTTCAGGATGGCGGTGACTAGGGCCAGGAGCTCCCATCCATTCCCACTCGGCTTCAGCTGCGGGGCTTTCAGCGTCAGCCATGGTTCCAGCACACCCTTGATGTGCACTACCCTGGTGCACATGTCAAGGGTGCTGTTCCACCTTGTTGGGGTGTCCACATGCAGCGCCAGGTACTGCACGTTGGCGGCCTCGCACGCGTCCTCAAGTGATGCTTCCCGCTTCGCGCTGCGCGTCACGAAGGTGCAAATGTCACGTGCTGTCCGCAGGTGCTCCTGCAGGGAGCTCTTGTCAAGCAGATCTTGAACAGCAAGGTTCATCGAATGACCCATGCACCGAATGTGGCCTGCCTTCTCAAACTTGTCGTTCTGCAGCACAAGGAAGTTGTCCACAATCGAATCATTGACAGAGTCATTGTCGACAGTGAGGGCATACAACTTGTCCCACAACCCCCACTCCCGCAATGCCTCAGAAAAGAGCTTGAACACGTTCTCAGCAGTGGCGCTTTCACTGAGAGATGGAAAAGCAATGGCGATGCTCTCCATCTCCCAGTTTGAGATCCAATGCGCGGTCACTCCCAAAAACTTCACGTTCGCATCCAACTGCCAACCATCGGTTGTGAATGAGACGACACTCTGCGTAGCCGCAAGCATGGTCATGAGACGCTTGCAAAATGTGGCAGCACCAAGCTTGATGAGGCGTGCAAGCGTCATCCAGCCGGGCAAAGCAGCAAGAGGATTGCAGTGCAAGAAAGCACGCTTCAGCCACCGGGACTCCATGGACAGGAAAGACACATTTTTGTCCACGACATGCTTCCACACACAACTAAGGAAATACTTCCTGTTGAAAACAATACCGACGCCGGCACAAGACCGGGCGAGGGCGGAGTGAGAGCTGTCCACGATGTTCGCCGTCGTCATGGCGGCGGCAGTTGCGCTCGTCAGCTTCTGTGCCACTTCCTGCGTCTTCAAGTCCTTCCACCTGTCATTGTGCGAGCACCTCAAGTGCTTCCACATGCCACTGGTAGCGCTCTGGTTCATGGCGTAGGTCCCCTTCAGACTGTTCTTCTTCCGTGGGCACAGAGTGCATGCCGCTCGTGGCTCCCCGTTGATGACAACATACTCAAAAACCAGCCACACCACACTAGGCTGCTTCTTGCGGGCATCCTCAACACCGGCAAGACTAGTGGCATCGTTTCCTCCTCCAACGGCAGGGGTTGCAGGAGAGGAGTCGGTTGTTCGTGGGGTGCCGGCAGCGGCTGACGGAGAACGTTGGAGAGACATCGTGGGCGAGACGTGTAGTCTCTCTCAGGGGCAGTCGCCTCTGCTTCCGGCAGAGTCGGATCCCCGCAGGGGAATCCCGCTAAGTGCTGAGCGGAGATAGCACAACGCGACGGTACGATCGCATAGTGAGCCCGGTGTGGGGCTTTGCCCGGCCTGCGGGTTCGGCGGACTGGGACCGGCAGTGCCGCACTGCCACTGCGGGTCCGACGGCGATTTGGATCGCACGGAGGAAGTCCGGAGCAGCTCTGTGACTGCTCGGACTCCTCCTGTCCAATGTCGGCAGCGATACAGAATGCCAGATGAATGGCGACGAATAGTCGCCGTTGATTCGACAGCCTCATCGTCGCCGGCGATGAGGCTGCCGAATCGATGGTGGACAGGGCAGGCCAATCGCCTGCCCTACCCATTGCCTGGCAGTGGCAGCATGGCAGGCAATCGATCACGAGGGTAGTTCTTTGGATTGCCATCGTCCTTCAGATGGCAATCCGACGCAATTCTGCGATGCCAGTGCATTGCCTTGGATGGCATCCGAGGAAATGCGCTGGCAGCGCCATGCCAGGGTTCGATTCGCCATGGACGGCTAGTACAGCCCACGTCACTTTCGGATGCACTGGCAGTGCCAACTTGGCACTGCCAGTGCATGTGAACATGCTTCCTGTGCGTGCATAATGCACGCAGTGTGTGCATTATAGATGCACAGTGTGCGGTGATAGTGCGAAGTCAGGGGGTTGACCCGGATCCCTCGCCATTTCCCCCTACCCCCCCCCCCCCGCCACCGATGGATGGAACCGCGGTTCCATCTCGGTTTTAGCTCCTCACAGTGGAACCGCGGTTCCAATGCGGGTACCGGAACCGCGGTTCCGAACCGCGGTTCCGAACCGCGGTTCCATCTCGGTTCCAGCTCCTCACAGTGGAACCGCGGTTCCAATGCGGGTACCGGAACCGCGGTTCCGAACCGCGGTTCTGGTCATTTGGTGTGCACCCTTAGCAGCCGGGCCACTTTAGGGCTCAGTGCCCTAAGGCTGCTGGTGGTGGACAAGAGGCCACGGCGCTAGCTGCAGCAGCAGCACCTCGTGGGGATGGTGCAGCAGGAGGCCGGGGACAAGGCCGTGGACAGGGTCGTGGTCGCGGCAATGGGCCCGGCCGTGGTAACGGACAGAGCCGTGGGGCGGGTTTTCCCCACCACTAAGTGACGTCAGTGGGGACCACTCAGGGGTAAAAGTGGACCACGAGTGTGGGTTCATGTTTTCAGACGAGGATGTTAAACAATTTGAGTTTTTGACGAGTTCAAATTTCTCTGTTGTTTTCTCCCCTCTCATTGAACCTCATTCTGCACTTGCTGATCGACATTGCCCACTAAATCTTGCATCACCAGACAAGATACATGACCAAACCTGCTTAGTGGTGGCGACACCAACCACTATGCAAGAGTTGTGTAACACGATGATTGAAACAAACGCCCTCAAAGCAATGAGTTCAATCACATTTGCAGTACTATTAGTCGACGATTTTGACCCAGTGAAATTCAAAGACTGGAAGGTGCTGGCCGAATTCACACGTACCCACAAGATGTGGACTCGAGTGGGTGAATCATGGGAGTTGCGACGCCCGTCGTCCAGATTCCGTGTTTATCACAAACTCAGCTTACCGTCGTAGAGTCTGTTCACTCGGAAGAGCGGAGGCAACATGACGATGCAGTTCAAAGGACACCTAGCTGGTGCTCCCGTGAACGTACTGGTTGACACTAGAGGGGACGACTCTTTTGTTAGCCTTGGCTTTACACGACAGGTTGGCCTGAAGTACGAGCCATCGAATGGCGCAGTTGTTGTCAGTGACAACCGTACGGTACCCGTGATCGGTACTTGTAAAGCAAAAATCTGTATTCAAGGGTACACAAAGAGTGTCACGTTGAAGGTACTCAACCTTCTTGACCCGTTCGACGTGGTGCTAGGCGATCCCTGGCTTCATGACAACAAGGCTCTAATGTGCTTTGAATCAAAGCGTTTGATCCTCCGGAAAGGACAACGCCGCTTTATGTTGATTCCGAGTACGAAACTATCACCGACCCGACTCAAAGTCCATGCCAGCTTGTCTACAATGCAGGTCAAGAGACGTATTCGACAAGGTTGTCGATACTTCTTGGCTCAGCTGCAGAAAGTGGAGGACGACGTGACGGAAGACACGCCACAAGAGATCAGATCTCTATTGGCGAAGTTCTCAGATGTATTCCAAGACCCACCGGCTGGGCTTCCACCAGAAAGACACATGGGCCACACGATTCCGCTGCAACCAGAGGCGACTCCTCCGTTCAGACCCATGTATCACCTTAGTCCAGCAGAAAGGCGAGAGGCCGAACGCCAAATCAAAGAGTACCTTACAAAAGGATGGATCGAGCCAAGTAGCTCGCCGTATGGTGCGCCGATCCTTTTTGTGAACAAAAAGGACGGTGGTTTACACATGTGCGTGGATTACCGGGCGTTGAACAAGCTAACGGTGAAAAAATGATTCCCCATACCACGGATTGAGGACCTTTTTGACCAACTCCAAGGCGCAAAAGTATTTTCGTCCTTGGATTTGTCTCAAGGGTACCATCGAATCCGCATCACGGAAGATGATGTGCCCAAAACCGCGTTCCGAACGCACATGGGACACTATCAGTTCCGAGTGTTATGCTTCGGGCTTACAAATGCCCCGGCAACCTTCCAAGGAGAAATGAACCGAACGTTCGCCAAGCAACTCGGACAGTTTGTCTTGGTTTACCTGGATGATATCTTGGTTTTCTCCAAATCAATGGAAGAGCACATAGAACATCTGCGCGAAGTTCTCGCAATCCTTCGGGAACAGAAGCTCTATGCGAAAGTGAGCAAGTGCAAGTTTGCACAAGATGAGCTTGAATACCTTGGACACATCGTCGGCAAGGACGGCATCCGCGTCGACCCACGAAAGGTCCAAGCCGTTGTGGACTGGCCACGCCCCGAAAATGTTGGGCAGATTTGGTCTTTCCTCGGCCTTGTAAACTACTTTCGATTGTTTATGCAAGGGTATTCGACCCTGGTAGCACCGCTAACCAGGCTCACGTGAAAAGACGTGCGTTGGGAATGGACATCTGATTGCAAGAACGCTTTTCTCAAAGTCAAAGAGCTTCTCTCCACGGCGTCCGTCCTAACTCTTCCGGATCCATCGCAACCATGGGAAGTTCGATGTGATGCATCGGTAGTTGGACTTGGAGCCGTCCTCATGCAGAACGGTCACCCAGTTACGTATGAGAGCCGGAAGCTCATACCCGCGGAAACGTGGTACACGACTGGGGATCAAGAGCTCCTTGCCGTAATACACGCTTTCAAGATGTGGCGTTGCTACCTTGAGGGTGCTGAAGGGGGTGTGACGGTCCTGACCGACCATAATCCATTGGTGTTTTTCCAAACGCAACCGAACCTGTCAAGACGACAGGCGCGTTGGAGCGAATACCTGAGTCGATTCTTGTTCACATGGGAATATCGGCCAGGACGAATCAATGTGGCCGATCCACTAAGCCGACAGCCTGTGAAAATTAAAGGAACCACCAAGGTCAGTGGGTGTTTTATGGCCATTGCAACAGCAACCGTACAACCACCAGATCCCCCTGCACCTTTGCGTCAACCACCACGAGAGATTGTTCATTACAACGGTTTTGTAAGAAGGATCCGGATGGGATACTGTGTGGATTCTTGGTTTCAAGACTCTCGAAATCTGGACAAGTACNGGCACGGGGAACAAGTTGTTGTGCCAAACTTGGGAGACCTTCGAGCAAAGGTTATCTCCCAGTTCCACGACCCGCCGGTCGCAGGTCACGTGGGACCCCGAAAGACCGAACAGGCACTCTCGGACCACTATTGGTGGCCAGGATGGAGTGTCGATGTTCGTAAGTATTGCATGACATGCGACCCATGTCTTCGGAATAAGGCTAGTAACAAGAAGCCTGCTGGACTCCTCCAGCAGCTTCCCATTCCTTGGACTCCATGGGAGTGCGTCAGAATGGACTTCATTACTGGTCTTCCGGACACGGCCCGTGGCCATGATGCAATACTAGTGGTTGTGGATCTTTTAACCAAGATGACACACTTCATTCCTACAACCACTGACGTGAACGCAGAGGAGACCGCTCGTCTCTTCTTTGAGGGTCTCGTAAAGTACCACGGCTTGCCGTTGCGTATTATCTCTGACCGAGATCAAAAATTTTCTAGTAAGTTCTGGCAAAAGATGCACGAGTACTTCGGTAGCGAGTCGCAAATGTCGATAGCGTTTCACCCTCAAACGGATGGACAAAGAGAGCGCATGAATTGCACTCTGGAGCAGATGCTCCGCATGTACGTGGACCCTACCATGCATGATTGGGACGAATTCCTAGCATCGGCAGAGTTTGCGGTGAACAACTCGGTGAACGAGTCCACACAGTTCACACCGTTCGTGTTGAACAGTGGTCGGCATCCAGTGGTACCCTCTTCATTGGTGAAGAGTGGGAGTACAGGAGGGCAGGTTCCTTCTGCTCAAGCTTTTGCCGAGCGCATCGACTCCTTGTTACAGGAGGCGAAGGGTCACCTTCAAGCAGCTCGGCAGCGACAAAAGGCATATGCCGACAAAGGTCGCCGGGAGGTGTCGTTTGACGTCGGTGACAAAGTGCTGCTTACCGCTAAAAACCTTCGGTTGAAGTCGCCAGGGGCAAGAAAACTTCTACCGAAGTGGATTGGGCCGTTTCCCAATGTGGCACGTATCGGGCCAGTGGCATACCGATTGCTACTTCCGCCGAGTATGAAAATACATGACGTGTTTCATGTGAGCCTGCTGGCTCCATACACGGCAAAAGGAACCGTTTAGCCACCGCCATCAATCCTGGCTGCCGACGGCCAATACGAGGTCCTTCACCTACTCCAGCACCGAGAGCGTACTCTTCGGTCGCTCGTTGTCACGGAGTACCTCGTCCATTGGGCCGGTTGTGGGCCTGAACATAATTCATGGGAGCCCGAATCTCGGTTGCCCACAGGGGTGGTCAACGAGTACTGGAGCAAGCTTGCAGCTCGCACAGATTGACGCGTGGCAGGAGGTACCACCTGAACGCGGGAAAAGTGAACAGCATTCCCACAGGGCAGCATTCATGGACAGCGACCATAGGAGGTTGGGGACGCCCAACATGGTTGTCGCGCGGACGCTCCAGCCTAAAGGGGGGAGGCCGCTAGCCGTGTTGACCTACAAGCTGCAGCTTAGGTCTACGTACCATGCACGTGTTCATATTTAGCTGGTGATTGAAATTGTTATTTTTCTTTCACAATGTTGATGATTGACTGACTGACAATCCTACTGTTGTTCATGAACCAGGACGGTTCATAATAAGTGGGGAGGAATGTAGCGGGAGGGCCGGTTCGGCTCTCCCCCCTCGCTGATGCGAGGGGTGGTTGCGCACCACCCCTCGCGTCAACGAGGGCTGGCCGGCGGCCAGCAGTTCGCTGGCCGTCGGCCAGCTCGCTGCCGGCCGGCTGGACGGCCGGCAGCCGGCCAAGCAACCGGCCGGCCACCGGCCGGCCAGCCGCCAGCCGCCGATCGCGGCCTCAGCCGGATCGGCGGCTGAGAGGCCACGAGGGCCTCGAGGGCGAGGCCTCGTGGCCTCGTGCCCTCGTCCCCCCTCTCCCTCCTTGCAAAACAAGCAAGAGAGGACGAGGGATAGGGGGAGCGAGGGTGAGGACAAAATGCCTGGCGCGAAATCGCTAGCATGCCTCGCACGCGACGATTTCACGCCAGAACGACAAAACGAAACTCGAAGTTCGTTTATGACAAACTTCGACGTAAAACAAACGGAATAACTCGTGCAAACACACGAGTTCGAGGTAAAAACCCCCGGTTTGGGTCCCAAAACCAGGGGTTTGGTTAAAAACGGAAATGGGCCTCCGGAGACTCGAAGTATTTGAGTCTCCCTGCTCTGGGTCGTTGATGACGATTGCCCCTCAGTCTTGCAAAGGGGGTAAACCCCTGACGCGAACTGAGAACGCCATTCTGCGAACTCCGACGACGACTTCCGAGCAGGAGCTGGAGATGTGGCCCATTACAGTGCATCAAAGGGGTCGTGCAAATGCAACTATTGCCAAGGCACATACCATAGTAACAAAAGCACAAGAGACCAAAGACAAAGATGACACCATTGAAAAGTGACAAAGTACAAGCAACCAGCAAGACTAAAGTTATTGTGATGTAGCCGTATGAAACAAAATGTGACAATACACTATGACATCGCAACAATTTGTTGGGTCCACAAGGTGTGAAGCATAACGCCAATCGTACTAGACCTAAACAATGTACTAGAAGCACGTTCATAATCCATAGAAGAGCACTAGGAAAAGCAAATCATGCTAGATTTGGCATAAATTACTTTACAGTATACTCAAGAACTAGTGAACCTATGGGAACATGCGAAGGTCATCAGCTCCAAGTGGGTCTTCAACAAAATATACACCAAAACGGATTGAAGATGCATGGGAGGTACATGGTGCTTGCATGTTTTTAGAGTAAAACTTTCGTATAGATTTCTTATTTTATCATAATTTGTTTCATTCAATATTACGTTAGATCATGGTACTCTACAAAACTTGTACCTATAAGGAATTAGTACTTATATCGTACAAAATGTAATAAGGGATAGGTTGGGCACTTAGATTCCAATGATAAACTTTTCATGCGTACTCGAGCACATGAAGATAGGAAGAAGAAAAAAGATGCACAAAATGATATAGAAAATCCTCCCCCATAAGCAAACATGGCCTTATCTCCCTACATACTTGCACATTGACATAGTAGGGATACTCTTTTCTTGTGGAAAAAAGATTTTTTTTCAAATTGCTAAATCATTCATTCAACAAACACATCAAGTCCTTGAAATTATACTTGTTGAAGTGTTCTTACAACCGGATTGAAAACACATGCCCAAATTCGCATCATAAACTCAATGTGGGTTACTATCACTTGTACTAAGGTCTTTCACACATCCCTCTTAAATGTTTCTCTCCCCCCTCTCTCTCTCTCTCTCTCTCTCTCTCTCTCTCTCTCTCTCTCTCTCTCTCTCTCGCTCGCTCGCTCGCTCTCTCTTTCTCTCTCTCTCTCTCTCTCTCTCTCTCGCTCGCTCGCTCGCTCTCTCTTTCTCTCTCTCTCTCTCTCTCTCTCTCTCGCTCGCTCGCTCGCTCTCTCTTTCTCTCTCTCTCTCTCTCTCTCTCTCTCGCTCGCTCGCTCGCTCTCTCTTTCTCTCTCTCTCTCTCTCTCTCTCTCTCGCTCGCTCGCTCGCTCTCTCTTTCTCTCTCTCTCTCTCTCTCTCTCTCTCGCTCGCTCGCTCGCTCTCTCTTTCTCTCTCTCTCTCTCTCTCTCTCTCTCGCTCGCTCGCTCGCTCTCTCTTTCTCTCTCTCTCTCTCTCTCTCTCTCTCGCTCGCTCGCTCGCTCTCTCTTTCTCTCTCTCTCTCTCTCTCTCTCTCTCGCTCGCTCGCTCGCTCTCTCTTTCTCTCTCTCTCTCTCTCTCTCTCTCTCTCTCTCTCACACACACACACACACACACACACACACACACACACACACACACACACACACACACACACACACACACACACAATATACTACCAACCAACTTCTTTGGTTCTAAAAAAAATAGCACTAATGCATGAAAGATAAACAACCTTACATCCTTGATTACCATTCCAATTCATGAAAAGGGTGATCCCTTTTCCACTAGATTCTATAAGTTTCGTGTAGTGTATATGGCATAAAACTGCCCATATCCTCTACGGACATATGTGTAAATCCTCTAAGTGCTTCAAAGCTATTTCTTTGTGTAGTAGCCTTTGTATTGTGAACAATGAAAATCATCCGTTAAGTTGAAAACAAAAGGCATATCACAATACCTGCATTACTTAATTGCCATAGCCCCTCCATACATCTTTTGACGATATCTAACAGAACTTACTCCTAGTCATTTAGAGATTTCAAGTATCAAAATGTTTCCCATAAAGATATCAAGGCTCAGTTCATAAGAGAATTCTTTCCAATCAATCCATCACAAATAACTTGATGTTCTAGTCTTAGTTTACGTTCTTAGACCTAGGTCAACCAACTTGAAACAAGTCGAGTGCCTCTTACTAAGCATCATTCCACCTAATACCACACGAGAAAATCTTTTGCACAAATTACAACTCTAATCACTCTCTAGTGCATTACATGCATCTTACCATCGTTAGCTTCTTGTCCCTTGTGACTGCACAAGGCATGTTGGTTTATTAAGCACGAATCGTGGAGATTTAAAATACTCATGTGAGCTCTACTCCTCATGAGTGGTCATCCCCATGTTTTCTTATCATGTAACATGGTAGCACCAGCATACGAATAACCATGCTTGAGATACCCACCTTGACATCCAAGCTTCAACTGGCGTACTCTACAGTTTTTTTCTTTAGGATCCTACTTCTACCTAGTGTCGTAAATCTTGATGGACCTTCATTATGTTGCTTTTAATGTAGCCTAGTTTGTTCGCCCTCTATATAGCCCTCACTCACCCACCTGTATGCATTTATGGCTGTAATACATTTCCTCCTTGTAAGGATTTCAACCGGAGTAAACTTCACCCAATGCCCAAAAAGTGAGGCTCAAATCATGAGCCCCACACGTAACATGTGCTTTGCCCGTGACTTAGGTGCTTTTGTAAGTTTTTGCTTCTCAACAAGCCAGTTTTGCAGATTTGTGTGATAAATTGTTCCATTTTCCATGCTATTATTTGCTATGGCCTTACAATGAAATTCTTGACTTGGGGGTAAGCTAGATTGCATGCATCATTTAAGCTTGAGCAACCTACTAGATTCACTCATTACTTATTCCCTTACATAGGGTACAAAACAATGTATACTTATTCCTTTACATGAGGTTCATGTGTCTTAGGTTGTCCACCATCCATTTCAATTGGGAGGTTACATTTATACAGTTTCTCTTCGATGACATACATCCCATAGTCATTTTATGAAGAATATATCATTTAGTAAGTTCTCTACATTTGCAGAATCCAATAAGGGAGTAGATAATCCTTTGTAGCTTACATCATACAATACGTGGGTACTCTTTTCATTGATCATTATTGCTAACATCACATGGCCACACACATCATAGATGCAAATTCATTACAAAAACACAACAAAATGAAGGTTTTTTTCCCTTAACACATCATCGTGCATTATGATTGTTCCTTGTAGCTACTCATGTATACACACATTGACTGTCACCAAGAATGCTGAGTTAGTCTTAATTCATTCAAAACACTTTGTCTTGTGCACCTTACCACAACATTGATTTTTGTTTTGAGGTTTAGAGTGTGATGGTTTATATCCTGGGCAACCCATTGGTGACAAAATTGCATATGTAAACAAGTAACTTTCACCTATCTTCATTTCTTTCAAATAAAAGGCTAGACATGTTGAATCATCAATACTCCATCTCTCCTATTTCTACAAAGTTCCATTATTGATCGTTTTCAAGCCACAATCTATCTCCCTGTTATGGATGAGGATGGATGGAAAATTCCCAAATGAATCCCTTAATTGATGGTCCATTGGAAAAAGAAAAAAACTTCCTCTCCTATGATTTGAGGAAAAGACAGTTGTGAAAAACATTCATCATTGTGTTTGACTACAATAGCCCAACACTTTTCAGCAAGTAAATGCTGTTGGTGCATGCCCTTTCTAATTCTGAGTGCAAACATGGTTTATCTTACGTGCCTCCCTCTTTCATGTTCTCAGCATTGAATGCTCGCAAGACCCAAAGATAACGTTGTCATACGCAGTACCATAAAATGTATTTGTGCAGAGTTTTGTCTCCATGTTTATGTCCCATCAGGCGCCAACCTTCAGGTTTGCACATTGTTGAGCCAATGGTGTTTTGAATAACGGAAAAGACATCTTGTGTTCTCATCAAGAACAATCCAACAGACTGGATCACTTTCTACGAGTTTCAACATAACGGTACCATACTCATCATTTAATGCTATTCGTTTCAATTCGCAATGCTCCTAGAATTTCATCAATACATGTCTCGATATTCTCCAAAACCCCTGACTTATTGTCAAAGGTTCTCTAAGAATCCTCTAAAGACACAATGTTGCACGCTTCACTTCAATCGGTCATCAAAGATCCTAGTTGTGCATCTACCTTGTTTCTGCCAGTATGCATATGTTGTCAAACATTCCGACTATCTTCATCAAAATACACAACCTGTTAAGTATAAATTACCCAGTGTCTCAACTTCCTGGTTTATGTCATTTCGTGTATTCTAATTCTCCACTATCTATGTCCTGCTTGGTGTTTAACTTTGTATCAAGGCAGAATGGTATTGGAAAGGGCAACCCACGACTTCACTTCCGTGCCACAAAACCACACAAGTGTTTAACACATCTCCATTGTCCAAAAGGTCGCAAGCCTCCTCGTAATGCTAATAAAAGGAGCACGCGCATTGAACAAAAAGCAGCACTAACCGGCGATGAATTTGGCAATTGATGGATATTTTTTAGTACTTTAAGATGCTCTTTAGGAGCCCAAAACACTAGCAGTAGCAAGCTTTATCTCAAATGAGGCATCTCTTAAAACTTCCTAGTTGTAGACCAGTTTGGCTTGGTGATCCTTTTGCTTCCTCCGTTGCACGTTTGGGAAATACTTGGCATGGTTGGAGGAGGCACTAGCTAACAGACTTGCATTAATGACGACCGGTAACACAAGCTGTCGGAACTCGAGAGCCTAAAAACCCATATCCTCCAATAAGATACCACGATGATGGAGAAGCTACAAAATACACATGCGCAAGAAAACAGTACTCACCAAGAGGAATTATGAACTCTTGAGTGAATTCTAGTTGTGATCCTTACTTCTTGAGGTGTTCGATCCTCCAGCTCAGAAGACCAACAATTTGGTTGTGGCTGACAAGTTCAGGGATGTACTTTACCGCTTCAAGGGGAAAATACAATTGACCTCGCAACCTTCCTTTTGCATTGCACGACACTGGGTTGGTGTCCCATGGAAAAGGATATCTCACGACAGCAACAGACCGACAGAGCCTAATCAATAGCTCAGGCAATCGCTCCCACATCCTTGACTTCATCTGTTGTACCTCCTTATAAGATCCATTCTACATGGCACAATTCGTTAATCAAAGTAGAACAAGTGGTTGTTTACATGCGAAAAACATTGTGTGGAAAGCATTTGAACTATGCGGAGCACAAAAAAGAAATGCATTTCATAGTGAACGGGTTCAAGAGATTGTAGTGGTATCTGGAGTGCCAACGATTTGTCGTCTGCACCGACCACCATGTAGTAAAATATCTCAAGATTTAGTTGAACGTAAACAATCGACCATCCTAGTGAATTGATTTCCATTAGTTCAATTTACACTATGACATCAAGTACAAACCTAGGAAACCAGATCTAGCAAATGTGTTGTGTCTGTGAGTAGATTTGATGCTCGAGATGAGGAGGGTGCTTTTCGAACGAGCCTCCTCATGGCGTTTGTGAAAGGATAGAAGGATTTCAATAAATCTTGAAAAAAATTGTTCATGTTTGGTAGACCATGTTAGCTATGGCAATTCATCGGTCAGGTAGCGTGTTAAGCGGCATGTAATAAGGGGAATACCATGGTATTGGTCCAAGTGGATACTTTGACAAGAAAAAAACATTGGAAAAACCTGCAAAGTACTTCACGTAGAAGAAGATGCAAATCTATGTGGAAAACAAATCCAAGACGTGATATGTGTGTAAACACCACAAAATCAACTACTGACATATTTCTTGAACTTACAAAACGTCTCTGCTACGAGACTTCGAAAGACTCTCAAGATGCTTCCAAATATCCATGTGGTAATCAAGCGAGTAGACGACAAGCATTAGATGGAAACTAAGATCCATGTTGGTGATTGACAACCTAATAAACTTATCAAATGTTAGATTGCGAAGAAATGACTACGTGAAGCTGAAGCAAGGCAAGAGGGGGCATAAAGGGCGAGGTGTGTTACTTTGCTGACGTATACGAGTTCCTGAAGTCCACATGAGGGCACTTCAGTGCTTTGAGTTTTCACCTAGTGCCCATTGAACCCCAGAGATTTAAGTTGTCTGGCCGAGGGCACTTCGGCCAGTGCCTCAATCTCTAGTGTTCCAATTTTAAAGGTTTTGACATGTTTGATTACGTTCAAGAAGTGTTAACAAACTTATTTCAAAATGTATGGATACATTGATATTCTTGATTGGAATTCTTGAAAAAGATAAGCTTGTAACGAAATATCTCAATATTCTCGAAACCTCTCAACGTTTCGGCGGAGTTTCTCAAAAGTAGTCTCCCACAATGTAGTGTCGCACTCGTCACTCGACTTGAGCGCCCAAGTTGATAAGTATGCTTCATTCTCGTTCCAGGTGGTGTGCATTTGAGTTCGAAGTTTTTGGAACTTGTCATGAAAAACTTATTGCTAAACAAAAACGACCAAGTTATCCTTGTTTCACAATTTATCTGTGAATCTGTGAATTTTACTCGTGCACTATCTACATTCTGCTCGAAACATTACCTAAAATTTCACATCAGAGTTAATTGATTACGATCATTCATAATGGATAAATTGTATACCATGGGTTATCGCGACGATGCATGTTCAAAACGACTTGTCCCAAGCTAAATGGCGTAGAAAATTTTCCAAATCTTTCTTGTGATGTAAATCCTTCCTTAAGGTATTTAGGATGCACCCAAATCATGATTGGCGATCGTCTGGTTTGGGTTTCATTCGGAGCTTGTTAAGGTAGTGAGGTAACCCCTCCCCCCNCTCCCTCTCCCCCGGAACTGCACTCGGTCAGGGTTGGAGGAAAATAAATTGTCTTGCTCTTTTGTTGTTCAGCTCCGATTTCCGCGAGCTTCGAAGACGGCAAGTTCTGCAACTGGCAACGGAAGCCTTTCGATGGCAAAGGGAAACAAATGCTGCGCCTGACGCTGCGCTCGTGCCATTGTCCATTTTGTACGTATTCGAAGAGTGCTGTTAAGTGTGTGTGGAATTCGTTGTCTTCCCCAGCTTCATTCTTGCTTGCCCTTGCTCTCGGTCGGTGATCTCCGCTCGGCTAGATTCGTTCATGTGCAGCTGCCGCTGCTGCCGCCGCTGCTGCTGCTCCTCCCGCTATCGCGACTGCTGCCACCTCTGGTACCGCCGCCGCATCCGACTTCTGCCGCCACTGCCGCCACTCCTACTCCGGTCTGATGCTGGTGGTCGAATGAGTCGTCTCTGAGTAGCTGCGGATAAGGGTACGTTTGGCCTCGGCCGACTCCAGGACACGGATTCACGGATACTCGAAAGTGCAACACGGATTCATACTTGGCATGCTGCGACTGGAGGCATCGACGGGGATCCTGGTCAAACGCTCCAATCATGTTTAGTTCCACGTCAACAGCCTAATCTAGGCGGCTCGGTTCTCCGTCTCTGGAGTCGGAATCCGTCTGGCCGTC
>SZWC01026086.1:2256-16468 GCA_023375785.1 Penium margaritaceum
ATGCTTCTTGCTGCTTCTCATGATGCTTCTTGCTGCTTCTCATGATGCTTCTTGCTGCTTCTCATGATGCTTCTTGCTGCTTCTCATGATGCTTCTGCCACTGTTGCTGTTTCTTTTGCTGCTTTTTCCTCCGTCACGGCTACAATTGGGGGGGAAGATTGCTTCTTCTTGAGGTCAGTGTCGTTTGGCAGGCTGCAGGAGTGTGTGGTCTGAGTGGCAGAATTTCATGCAGGAGTGTGTGGTCTGAGTGGCAGAATTTCATGCAGGAGTGTGTGGTCTGAGTGGCAGAATTTCATGCAGGAGTGTGTGGTCTGAGTGGCAGAATTTCATGCAGGAGTGAGTGATCTGAGTGGCAGAGTTTCATGCAGGAGTGAGTCATCCCAGTGCGTTGAGCCACTCATCACTCTCTGCTTTCTTCCATCCATGAGCTTGTTCTTTTCGCTCACTTTTTCCTCTGCTCCTCCGCACACTCTTCTCTTACCACGCCCTGCAGTCGCTGGAGCAGAGTCTGTCCACGTTCAGCGGCCACATCCGCCGCACCATTCGCGTTCTGCACGCCGCCACGCCACTGTCCCTCGTGCTGCTGGACGAGGTGGGCAGCGGCACCGACCCATCGGAAGGCGCGGCGCTGGCCAAGGCCGTGCTCACGCACCTCGCGGGCTCCCCGATCCCTGCTGACTGCGAGGCCGACGGCACTCACGGGGGACAGAAGGACATTGACGGCAACAGCGGCGATGAGGACCATGTTGAATTCACTGGCTGTGGGAGTGACGGTGGGAGTAACGGTGACAGCAACCACGGCGTGGCAGGGCAAATAGGCGCATGCCTCACAGTCACAACGACACACTACTCACAACTTAAGGCACTCAAGGTACATTCTTGTGCAGTGACCCCCCCCCACCCCCCCCCTCCCCCCCCTCCCTGGGAACCTTCTCTCTTTTGTCAACAGAGCACCCAGTGGGGATAGTGGTGGGCAAATGATACCATCAAAGGTGCAGACACGTCAGAGGGCGCGTTTGTGGAGTTCACTGGCTTTGGCCGACGTAGCCGAGGGGACGAACTGCAGCAAACTGCCACGATCTCTCACAGATTGCCACAAACCCATGAACCACCACATGCAAGGCATGGATGGAGTATGGACAGTGTTGGCAAGGCGTGCGCCTTACGCCTTAAGGCGTAGGGCGCACCATTTTAATGAGGGGGTGCCCTATTCCATAGAGGTTGCAGTGTGGTGCGAAGATGGCAGAAAACTGCCATCTGTATGTAGATCTTAGCACGGCGAATCAAGAAGTACACAGTAGGAGGCGTTTCGTGCAACAAGTTTCCCGTGGAAAGCAATAAAGAAATGATGCTTTCTACTGTCGAACTCCAACTGCGCATATGGTTTGATAGCGAATAGGCTTGTGGCTACGTGCAGGTGACGGGCAGAGATGCAGACGAGCACGGCCCAGTCGATGCGGAAAGAGCCTTCCGCCGGCATGCATCATGGATGTCACACATCGATGAAAAAAGACCTCGATGGATTCAGCGGGCCGATCGTTGACGGCAGGCCAGCTGAATCCATCGCTGCCCGTCGATTTGCTGCCCGTCGATTTGCTGCCCGTCGATTTGCTGCCCGTCGATTTGCTGCCCATCGATTTGCTGCCCGTTAATTTGCTGCCCGTCGATTT
The DNA here is from genome assembly GCA_023375785.1 of Penium margaritaceum. Taxonomy (NCBI): domain Eukaryota; kingdom Viridiplantae; phylum Streptophyta; class Zygnematophyceae; order Desmidiales; family Peniaceae; genus Penium; species Penium margaritaceum. The sequence continues at coordinate 3,927 of SZWC01026086.1, forward strand.
GCTGCCCGTCGATTTGCTGCCCGTCGGTTTGCTGCCCGTCGATTTGCTGGCCGTCGTCGTCAACTGCGCGTATTGAGGCACCAACCACCCAGAGCATACTGGAAAGGCTGTCAACAATCGATGCCGATCGATCGATCGGCTGTCGATTTGTCTTTTGCCTTTTTTCTTTCATACCGACCGCGTGCAGCCAGATATGCCTCGCGGCACTTGAGTACACGACATTGTCAGCGCCGAACAGCCCGCATATTCATTCAAACGCCTCAAACCTACCCCGAATTTGCAAACGGCAAAGTAAAAAACAACAGCAATAAATCTTCCGCGGCGACCACTGAACGCTCAACGTATTGTCTCCTCAGAGAAACACACTGGATCGACGACCGACAATGGTGGACAACACGTGACGCCTGACGCCTCAGAAACTGCCGGGGGTAGCAAGAAGGCCGATGCGAGCCTACTATCCATCTATCCATAGCATGGCATGTCCGTCTGGCACGGCAGACATACCATGGCCATCACATGCTGTTTTCAGGATGTAGGGGAGGATATGCATGATCATAGTTTTTAAGTCGCTTTGCAAAGCGACTTAAAAATCATAATCATGCGGTTTTCCGCATGTAGGGGAGGATATGCATTTTTCAGAGGTAGGTTTCGACCCCATCGTCGTCAGCGCGTGAAGATCTACACAGCCATGGCTTTCTTTTTCCATTCCGTGGTGCTGGTGTAAGGCGCTGGAAGGAGAAGAAGACAAAAAGGCGTAAGGCGCGCCCACTTTTAATGAGGGCGCGCCTTTTTCCATCACTGAGTATGGATGGTCACTCTTGGGAGAGAGATGTTTGGCCTGTGCCACTGTCCATCCCATGGATGATTGTGGATGGTTACGTGCGAGAGAGATGTTACGCCTGCGCTACTTTCCATCCCAGTGACAATGGATTCTAGGGAGATAAAGCACACACCTCGCACTCTCCAGGTCTTAAGTATGTGCAAGTCAAAGGCCAAACCCCCTCCATATCCCCTTTATGGAAGGGAGCAACCCCGGGGTTGCTACCTTCCATCCCCTTCATCACTCCGTCCCGCTCCCCCTACCCCTCCCTGTCTCCCTCAAGGACCTCCCTCCCTCTTGCCTCCTCTCATTTCCTTCATTCTCTTGCTTTTTTTTTCTTTTTTCTTCTTCTTCTTTCGAAAGCTGGTCATATCAGTGATACGACGAGCTTTTAAAATGCGTGGATCGGTTTCACGCATGTCCGTTGCAGTCCCTTGTCATCCCTCGTCAATCCTGCATTCCTGTCTTCCCTTTCCAGGCCGCGGACAAGAGGTTTGAGGACGCGTGCGTTGAGTTCGACGTGGAGACGCTGCGGCCCACGTTCCGCGTGCTGTGGGGTCAGGCCGGCACGTCCAATGCACTCTCCATCGCCACCGCAAAGGGGTTTCCTGCCACCCTGGTCACCCGAGCGCGCCAGCTGCTGGGGCAGCAGCACAACAAGAGCAGCAGAGAGCAGGAGCAGCAGAAGCAGGAAGAAAGTCAGGGAAAGAGTGGTCTCGTCGAGTCGTTGGTCGCGCAGATGGAGAGGCAGCAGCAGAGCGCGAGGGAAGCTGCGGAGGCCAGAGCTGCGATTGAGCGGGAGCATGCAGAGGTGAGTGATGGAGTCGATGAGCCTCTGCAGGCTTGACAGCTGTGACAGATCCATGGTGCCAGTCGACTCCTTCAGCAGCTTCAGAATTTTATCTTTCTAAACGCTTTGCAAAGCGTTTTAGAAAAATATAATTTTTCTAAAACGCTTTGCAAAGCGTTTAGAAAAATGTTGTTTTTCTAAAACGCTTCGCAAAGCGTTTAGAAAAACATAATCCTAGCATGCAGAGGTGAGTGATGGACTCCGATGAGCCTCTGCAGGCGTGCCAGCTGTGACAGAGCCATGGTGCCAGCTGTGACAGAGCCATTTTGCCGGTCGACTCCTTCAGCAGCTTCAGAATTTCTTAGATGTCACACGAAATATCGAAGAAGTTTGTTTCCTGCCTTGCCAGCTGCAGGTGAGCCATGGCGACGGCCAGTTTTTGGTTTTCTTAGGCGCTTCGCAAACCGTTAAGATGGCATGAATCCTACCTTGCTGTGTGCAGTCGAGCCATGATGCCGGGAGGTGTTTTGTGGCAGTTTACGGATGTGCAGAGGCAGTGCATCGACAACTTAGAGTTGTCTGACGCAGACTTGTGGTCAAGGGCGGTCAGTGACGGCAGACGGTGCAGCATGGTACAGCATTCGTGTGAAGGTCGCTGTTGTGTGTAGGTCGCTTTTGTGTGAAGGTCACTTTTGTGTGAAGGTCGCTTTTGTGTGAAGGTCGCTTTTGTGTGAAGGTCACTTTTGTGCGAAATGCGCTTTTGTGTGAAAGTTGCTTTTGTGTGAAGAGCGCTTTTGTGTGAAGTGTGCCTTTGTGTGAAGGGCGCTTTTGTGTGAAGGGCGCTTCTGTGTGAAGGTCGCTTTTTGTGTGAAGGTCGCTTTTGTGTGAAGGTCGCTTTTGTGTGAAGGTCGCTTTTGTGTGAAGGTCGCTTTTTGTGTGAAGGTCGCTTTTGTGTGAAGGTCGCTTTTTGTGTGGAGGTCGCTTTTGTGTGAAGGGTGCTTTTCTGTGAAGGGCGCTTTTGTTTGAAGGTCCCTCTTGTGTGAAGGTGGTCGCTCTTGGAGCAGTTGTTGTTCCACACGCCAGGGGGGGCTTGGATGTTCGACCGATTTGTACCCAGCAGCAAGTCGATCATGGAAGCTTGGCGAATGCTCCGCACCATGGCAGCTTGCTTGCGTGAGATCATGTCTTGTGTTGAGGACCATGCCCTGCACCGTCTGGTTTTCCTAGCGAGCCTTTTGGAGACTGACTGACAAAAGGGAATTGAGAGTTCGTGGGCATGTTGTTTTCTGCCTGCAGGCCAAGGCAGTTTTTGAAGATCTCTGTGTGAGGGAGCAGCTGCTACTGCGACAGCAGGAGTCAGAGATGAAAGCAGAGGCTGCAGCAGCTAGAGCAAGGATAGCTCGAGCTGCCTCTGCCTTTGAAGCTGCTGTTGCAGCAGCTGCAGCAGCTGATCCCGTCATAGAGGGGCCTTCCGAGAGCACTGGGAGGGAGGATGAGAGAGGTGGTGTTTCGGACAGAGGGAGTCCAAAGGGTGGAAGAGGCGGCGAAAGGCAAGGGAGGAGGAAAGGGGTTGTCTGGGAGATGGAGCAGAGAGCACACGCGGAGATCTCTTCGTTTGCATCCCCGCTCGCGGATGCTCTGAAGCCTGCCGAGGTTCTGACGAACATGGCTGGAAGTGATCCTACTACGGAGGGCCAAGGGCCTGCGACACACAACGCTGCTTCTGTCCCACAAGCCAGTGGGAAATCGCAGCAGGGCCTCGGCGCCGAGGGCCACAGCTCACGGCTTGTGAGTAAGCGGAGAACAAATTTCACCACATGGCGGCCCCGTGAGGGCGAAGATGTGCTTGTGAAGAAACTTGGTGGGAAAGTGGCCAGGGTTGTGAGTGTTGATGGGACTGAGTGCCATGTCAAGTTAGGAAGCCTCGCGCTGACAGTGGCTGTTGCAGATCTCTTACCAAAGCATGCCTGACCAAAGTGCACACAATGTTTGTAACACATCAGGCCTTGTTAAGGTGTTCGAGACCGCTCCTCATGCGTCAAGCAGCCATGTGAACATCAGTAGGGAGGAAGCTCAGAATCTGTCTCTAAAGTAGGTTCAAGCCCGTGTGTAGAAGATGCAAGCCTTGAAGACAAATACGCATAAAGCGCATGGCTTTTGAAGAAGGTGAGCAAAGGTCTAGGATAGTGGTTACACGGATGTGAAATGTAGGTTTAGACTTCGATGATCTGCAGATTTAATCTCTTTTCTCTTTTGTCCGGCTGTCACACGGTCGCTCCAACTGTGTAACTTCTAGCAATGCTTACATCTATTTGCATGACTAATTTCACTGCGCAAATGCATCTCATTTTGCAGACCTCCACCTACTTTGCACCATGAGCATTGAGACAAATTGAGGAGAAAATGTGTTTGTGAGTTTGTATGATGCATCTGATTATGATCGATCGTAGACTAGGGATGGAGGAGTGGAGTTAGTAACACATGGGATTGAGTGAGTAGACACTTGATGTTGTATCCAATAGAAGATTGACTCCGTTGACACATTGACGCAATTACCAAGTCTTGCACGTATGTGAGTCGAGGGGGGTGTCTGGATGGTGTTGCATATGAGACAGTGGCATCGCATGATGGCGCAATTGAAGAAGTTTTTGTCCAGTTCATGTTACATAAGAAAGAGAGTTGCTCCCACTACGAATCGAACTGGAAGTCCAACTGCATTGATTAGTTGAACATAAAGAGAAACCCCTCGTCCTTCTTCCCTTACACTGCTGTGTGGAGCACCACACTGTGGTCAGAATGCAACTGACCTCGTCAGGAGTGTGCANCCGGGCATGCGTCTACTCCCCCTGTCTTCCGTGCCCTCCGCCTCATTAGGAGTCTGCAAGGCAATGGACGTGAGCCGAGAGGTCACAGTAAGCTGTATGTACAATATCACTCCACCATGACAACACGACGAACAAGACCAACGACGTAACAGAACTGATGCAAGCAATGGCACAAACACAGTGCTGGGGAATGACAACAAACATAACTCAAGAGGAGAGGTCAATCTACAGTACAGTCAGGGTGCAATCCCACAAAAGGTACAGCCGCAAGAAACATCGTACGGCTGATGGCCTTTGTTAGAAAATCAGCCCACTGTGATTCGGTACTGACCCACACGATATGAACCTCGCCTTGATCCACCAGATCTCGGACGTAATGGTACTCGACATTGATGTGCTTCGTGCGTGCATGAAACACGCCGGAGTTCTCCGTGATGACCTTTGCGCTCTCGTTGTCACACCGGAGCACAACGGGGGGCATGGACTGACACAATTCACGTAACAGAGGAACTAACCACACACTCTCGGTTGCGCCAGCACCCAAAGCTACATATTTTGCTTCGGCCGTGTTGCGAGCGATGTAGCCCTGCTTGCCGATGCGACACGAAACAACAGTTCCTCCAATGAAGAAGATGTAGCCGGTACAACTCCTGCCGTCTGGGCTCCATGCCCAGTCACTGTCTGTGTACCCGTCGAGAACCATAGAGGCCTGTCCACGGTAATGAAGTCCGATCTGAGCGGTGGACACGACATACCGAACGCACCGGAGGACAGCCTCCAAAACCCACTTGTATGGTGCCTGTGAGAACTGCGCGAGCAGGTTGATCGTGAAGGCTATGTCCGGCCATGTCGTCGTGGCCAGATACATGAGTGAGCCAATGACTCACAAGTACAGGGTCACGTCAACTACCTAGATCAGTGACCTTCACAACGTCATGACCATCAGGGGTGATCGGGGTCGACGCCATGCGTATGCCGCTAAGTAGCTCGGCGAAGCGCTTCCCCAGAGTATGAGCGTACCGCTCCTGATGGACCAAGAGCGTCCAACGAGCGCGACCACGCACAATCTGCATGCCCAAAAACACTGCAACCTCTCCTAGGTCTTTCATTTTGTATGTCGACTGCAACATTCCCTTGGCTGCTTCGACAGCCTTCAGATCGGGCGAAGCGATCAGAAGGTCATCAATGTAGACCAGGATGGCCGTGAGTGGCGTAGGAGTCTGGGAGACACAGAGCGGTGGGTCTGCTACGCTCTGGGCATAACCTGCTCGTAGGAGCGTGCCGGTACTCTTTGTTCCAGCACTAGAGCGACTTCTTCAGGCCGTACAGAGCCTTCCGCAGCCACCACACACGACCACTGCCATCCTCGAACCTGGGGGCTGAGCCATGTATATCTCTTCATCCAACTTCCCATGCAGAAATGCGTTGTTGACGTCCATCTGGTGGAGTTCCTAGTTGTGCTGGGCCACCTGGGACAGCAGACACAAGGTCCTCATCGTGGGTCCAACTAGTGCGAAGGTCTGAGTGAAGTCGATCCCTTTCACCAAAGAGAATCCCTTTGCAGTTAGTCGCGCTTTCTAGTGGTCGACCGAGTTGTCCGGCTTCAGCTTTTTCCGTAAGNGCGACTTCTTCAGGCCATACGGAGCCTTCCGCAGTCGCCACACACGACCACTGCCATCCTCAACCCTGGGGGCTGAGCCATGTAGATCTCTTCATCCAACTTCCCATGCAGAAATGCGTTGTTGACGTCCATCTGGTGGAGTTCCTAGTTGTGCTGGGCCACCTGGGACAGCAGACACAAGGTCCTCATCGTGGGTCCAACTAGTGCGAAGGTCTGAGTGAAGTCGATCCCTTTCACCAAAGAGAATCCCTTTGCAGTTAGTCGCGCTTTCTAGTGGTCGACCGAGTTGTCCGGCTTCAGCTTTTTCCGTAAGACCCACTTGGCCTGAACGACCTTGCATCCGCACGGCATGTCTACAAGCTCGTACACCCCATGTTCATCGATGGCCAGCTCAGTTTCACATGCCACGCGCCAGAGTGCCGCATCGGGCCCAGCAAGAGCTCGACGTAGCTTGCTGGGGTCTGGTGTTACTCCCACCACACTAGGGTCTGGGGCGGTAGCGGCTCCACTGCATGTGGCTAAGGCATAGGCCACAGACAGAGGGCCAACAGTGACGATGGACTCTGCGGAGTCGACTGCAAGTCGTTGCTCGTGAGAATTGAGCGCGAGGCCTACATCGCAGCCAAGGTGAACATCATTTAGCCCTTGCGCGCTGAGACCTACGACCCTCGTGCCGGGGTCCCCACTGCGCACGCTACGAGTAGGACGTGGGCAAAGGCGCCCACCCTCACCTTGTCTGTACGAATTTGGAGGCAATGCAGCTGGGACAAGAGGTGGACACGCGTCAAGAACCAACATGATTGGCGACGTGTCAGGTGCTAGGGCGTCGACTAGGGAGACGGAGGGGGGTGACGACAAAGGCGATTCGATAGGTCGTGCTGGCGGCATAGGTGGTGACGACAGAGACGACACAGGGGCCTGTGCACGTGACGTAGGTGTGAACGACGCGGGCGATGCTAGGGACTTAGTAGGTGACATAGGCACCCGGGAAGCAGGAGGGACTAACGCAGGCGGGATAGACGGTGTAGTCAGCACAGGTGGTATGGACATCGCAAGCGAGCCATCAGGCAGGTGGGACGGACCAGTAGCACCCTGGGTGACCGGGACCGCGGCATTGATCAGCCCAACCTCCCCCGCATGAGGGATCGCACAACACTCAGGGGAATGCGACTGCGGAGTGCCACTGGCCGGTAGGTCATGGAAGGAGAGACGCTCAAAGAAGAGTGTGTCTCGAGAATCAACAATGCACCGCTGACTTAGGTCCCGGAAGCCCCAGGCCTTGGAGCATCAGGGCACGCCCACAAATACCCAGACGTGATCGCGGGGGGAAAACTTGGTCCCTTGTTGTAATGGTGTAAACCAGATGCAGGCAAGAGATCCCCATACACGCGCCAGCCGGAGGTCGGCACGGCGCCCGTACCACAGTTGGTATGGGGTGTGTGTGTTGGGGAGGGGGCCATGAGGTATTCGATTCCAGACCCCTGTCATGTATGCCATGCCCTCGAAAGCGAATGCTTCCGGCATGCCAATGTCCACCGGCATTGAGCGAACCGCATCTTCCATGGTGGAGTTCCAGCGCTCAAACACGCCATTCTGCTGGGGTGTGGCGGGGGCACAGAGGTTGTGAAACACCCCCACTTTGGCAAAATGCCGGTTTAGGTCCCCCATGAATTCACCACCCCGATCAGAGCGGAAGTTTTGGAGGGCATGGCCAGACTGGCGTTCGGCCATAACGAGCCACGTGCGCACAGCGAGTGCAACATCGCGTTTCATGCACAAACTGAAGATCCACCGCATGCCACCTGCATGCGATGGCATACGGGTGAAGTCGTCCGTAAGCTTCAGGACGTATGGCCCTCTGTCATCATGGAACTCCACAGGGAGGGGTCCCAGGAGTTCAGAGTGAACCATCTCGAGGGACTTTAGAGCCCGTGAGTTGGATAGAGGGTACATAGCCTGGTGTGTTTTACCTTGAGCGAACTACACGCAATCAGTTTTAGGCGGTGCCTCGAAGGACGCCTTGTCAAGACCGAGTGTAAGTTGTGTGCAAATCAGACGATCGACAACATCCAGATGGACATGACACAAGTGTCTATGCATTAGGCGTTGTTGCTCAAGCGACAGAGTGCCCGTCAAAAACACCTCCGTAGCGGGGGATGTCGTGACGAGGGTGGACGTGGGGCAATCAGAGGCGTGGTACAAGTCTCCAACCGCTTTGCCACAAAGCACTACTTTAGCGGTTGCACAGACAGAGACGGTGGCATCCTCACTAATGAATGCGGCGCTGAGACCCATTCGCGTGCATGCACGTCCAGACAACAGGCTCAGTTCTAGATCATGCACGCACAATACGTTGGAGATGAAGAACGGCCCTGATGGCCCATGGAATTGCATTAAACCCTTACCCTGGACAGGCACCTCATGCCCAACAGCCGTCCGCACAAACCACACTAAGCTAACAGGACCAAGCACAAAAAAATCACGGCGGGAACATGTCATGTGATGGGTGGCACCTGAATCTAAGATCCATGTGGCATCCGTCACACGCTCTGGCGAAGTGACACAACAACGTCTGATAGTGCACGCAATAGAAAAGGGTTGCTTGACAGATGACTGTTGAGCTACGGAGGCAACACGTACTTGCGACGCATCAAGCCATGACAAGTCGCCGTGACCTGTGTCGGCTTCGGCAAAGACGGCAGACAGACCAACATCATCACGTGCAACAAACGACTCCACATACACAACAACACACTGTGCTCCACCACCACCATCTCGACTACATGGCACGTACTCGACAGACACAACGGTGACACCCCTCGGCTCAGTCAATGCACTCGCATCTCCCTAAGTGGAAAGTCGTAGGAGCTGGCGAAGCTCGGTGATATCGCAGGCCTGTGTAGCGAGCTGCTGCTCCAAAGGTGACAGGTTGCCTGCATTGTCCGCAACTGCTTCTGCTACTGATGCGGATGCCACATCGGTCGCTGCTGTGGAATTCACGGATCCGTGCTCACGCTGTTCCAGCGTAGGCCTTGCACAATATTTGTCTAGTTTTTGGGAAGCTTGCACTAAGTGTAGCGATGCGCTCCCCCACAATTGTAGCACTCCCACTGTCGCCCCTCAGTCGGCTTCGGAGTCTCCTGTCCCTTGCCATCCTTGCCTCCCCGCCTGTTACTCATTCCCTTTTTCCCTTGGACTACGATAGCTTTACCATTTGCTGCTGTTGTTGCCGCTGTCGGCTGCGATGACTGGCGGGAGAAGGGGGGGATAATGCATGTTGCCAGGCCTGTTGTGACAGCTATGGCTGACGCACCATGATAAGCGTCATTCGCTGTTCCAACTCCTACCACGTGCAGAAAGTACTCAGTGGCCCAGGACGGCAGAAAGCCTCTGTGAGCCATCTCCTGAAGACTTTTCAGGCTGGAGTAGTTGAAGGCTTTTCCGTACTCGCGCCCAATGCCAATCCGGATGGTGTTGAACGCCATGAGTTGCTCCGGCCCATTCTTTCCAAGGGCCCTATACAGCCGCATTGCCCGTCGCCAATAGTCTGTCGGTGTCTCATGTGCACTCTAGTGCAAGGTGTTAAACTCCGAAAGGCGCTATGAAGTTGTGGCCATGGTCGCGCCTTCGAACAGGGTGGTTGCCAACTTCCAGGAACCACAGGGATCCGCCCCACTGCCGATGCCGGGAACACCAAGAAAGGGTTCGAAGTCGAGGTTGTACTCCAGGACAGCTTTGAGACCGTAGGAAGATTGAGCGATGGTTTTCGTCTGTTGGGGGTCCGTTGTTTGATACGGACTGGTGTAGTATGGATACACACCCTCGTTGACTGCCCAAATGCGAAACTGTGGCTTGCAGGTGGTGTAACTGTCCTCCTGCCGGAAGCCGGGAGGGTCGGTCTCGAACCACTTGGAAGGCTGCGCTGTCGGCAGGGCTACTGAGGCAGCTTGTTCGAGCAACAAAGACAGGGGATCTTCCCGCACTCCAAGACTTAGGTAGAGTAGCTGGTCCTCTAAGGAGGCTGAGGCTATGATGACCCAGAGTATGTCGCTTGGGCTTGGGTCGCCGCTCGGTGCTCATCAGCGGGCTGAGCGGGTCCTGGACGTTTTTCCGGTTGTGCGAGACGAAGACATAGCATGCTTTCCTCGTCTCTAGCATCTAAGTCGAACTCATGGAGCTTGTCGGACGCTTCAGCGTCAAACGCTTCTAGAGTCGCATCGACGTGAGCTGTAACTGCACTCTCGACTGTCATCTTGCCCTTGCGCACAACGTCGCGCAATAGCTGTTGCTACTGCTCATGCTGCTGCTGCTGCATCTGCTACTGCTGCTGTTGCTACTGTTGCTACTGTTGTTGTTGCTGTTGCTTCTGCTGTGGCTGGATTGAATCCCAAAACAGCTTGAGCATATTAGGCATTCGTTTGGCCGTCTGTTCAGCCTGCTGAGCCTGCTGCTGACGTAGCTCGCATAAGCCACGTGCTAGTGAGCTTGGACTAGACGGGGATTCGTCCCACGTCACGAGTGGTGTGTTGCCAGCCACGCCGGATGCCGAAGCGCCAGCATCCGTAGTGGAGCTGGTACTACTGATTCTGGCAGGTGAGTCCTTTGGCATGGAGCCTAGTGGACTGCCGCAAGCGCGTTTTGCTGCCGCTGGTCGTGTTGTAGCGTAACACGTGATGGTAGGGTGCCGTTGCTGCTGTCGTCGCTGCTGATTTTGCTTCTGCTAATGGTACTGTTGCACGCTGCCGCCTCTGTAGATGCAGCTTTGTGCAGCAATTGTCACCACACATGCGGTTGTTGTCCACTAACGCAGCCTATGGCAGTCGCTGCTGCTCGCTACTTCACGCCACCGTCGTTACAGATGCTATTCCATGCAACTACAGCCGGTGCTACGGCTGCGCAACTGTCACGACAGTTGTGCAGCTGTCACTACGGCTGCTGCCCAATGCCGCAACCGCTAGCTGTGGTTGCCGCTTGCTTCTGCATGCTACCGCCGCTGCGGCTGCTACTCTACGCAGCTTCCGCGTATGCTACAACAGCGCAGTCGTCACTGCAGGTGCTGCCTGCTTTCGCTGTTGGTGGCAGCCATTGCTTTGCGCGGCCACCTCTCCGGCTGGTGCTTGTGCTCGACTGCCGCTGCCATTGCTGCTCCGTGCAGCTTCTGCTCGGCTCAGCCGTTGCTTCGGCTGCTGATCATCGGGTCCTCCTAGGACCGTGCTGCGCTCCTCTCGCGCAGCGCGACGAGTTTTGGCTCGTCAGCTCTGATACCAAAACAGAAATCGCTTGCCCTTTTCCCCTTACACTGCTGTGTGGGGCACCACATTGTGGTGAGAACGCAAGTAACCTCGTCCAAAACGGACGAGAGTGCAAGGAGCAAAGTTCAGAAACGTGGAGATGATATTTGTTCCTAAGGGATGGAACTCGCTTCTCGAGTCCATCGGTCGGCCGGCGATAAGGAGCTCGCCGCCACTCACTAAAAGAAAACCTCAAGCAAACCCACCTTGCGTCCCACCTGTCCACATACCGAGTTTAGACCTTAATTACATCTGTCTAGACTATCACCTAGCTCACATGCTAGACTAAGCTAGGTCACCAAGCCATTGTAATTCAAACACAACGAAGTATAATCCGGACTCTCTTGACACACGATATGAGTACTTCTGGGAGGGCAATCACCATGTGTAGTGAGTGAGGAAGTGTACTTGGTTGCTCTTTACAGTCGCTTAGCAGCTGCCGATCATGCGTCTACTCCCCCAGATTTTCGTGCCCTCCGCCTCATCAGGAGTCTACAAGGCAATGGACGTGAACCTAGAGGTCATAGTAAGCTCTATGTACAATATCACTCCCTCATTACCACACGGCTTACAATTGAGTCAATGTGAATGGGATTACTCCATTCCTATCTATAGTAGCCTTCCTGAGACCCCAACTGTTGTGCTTTGTGCCGTTCTTGTACAGTTTACTGTGACCACTCGGCCGTGTCCATACTCGTGCAGATCCCTGAGGCAGGCGGCCCTGGTGACACCGGCGCGACGACAGGCGGCGGACTACCCGTCTGGAGCTGACCGACCACTGTTCCAGAGCCCCAGATGTCACCGGGACTCCTTGCTGTGCCTTCTACGTCTTGTAGGCGCCTTTCGGCGGACTGGGCATGAGGCCCATTTGCATGTTTTTGCATTGTATACTCGCTGTTAGTCTATAGATGCATGCATGTGACCAGTCGTTGCGTGCGTCTTTTGATTCTGCACGTCTAGGTTCAGACGGCGTAGGATTCTGACATGTGTGCGCAGAGTTACGGCCAAAACAGTGTTTTTGGGCCGGTTTTAGGACAGCTCTTGGACTGCCGCGTGCGACACCCGCCGTGCGCCGCGGCAGGTATTTATGCCCTGGACCTGTCAGTTGTCATTTCTCTCTGCATATGCTATATTGAAGCATTCTGACACTTTGACTTGTGTCTCCTAGCCAAACCCTTGCCGTTGTGTGTACGAC
>SZWC01026086.1:16480-27932 GCA_023375785.1 Penium margaritaceum
TTTTGGGCCGGTTTTAGGACAGCTCTTGGACTGCCGCGTGCGACACCCGCCGTGCGCCGCGGCAGGTATTTATGCCCTGGACCTGTCAGTTGTCATTTCTCTCTGCATATGCTATATTGAAGCATTCTGACACTTTGACTTGTGTCTCCTAGCCAAACCCTTGCCGTTGTGTGTACGACTTGTGACTGTCGTCACCGTCTGACCAGGCACTGACGCCCGGTCAGCGGCCGTGTTGCTAGGAAGCTTCTACGCACTTTCTCATGGTATCAGAGCAGTGAGACAGTTCTCACTGAGCTGCGCAGCAGAGACGCAGCAGAGCAGCAGCAGTGAGAGTCACCGCTGCAGCAGATCTTCTGGGACCTGCTGGAGACGGCCGTTCGCCGTCCGCGTACTCCACCCACCACGTGAGATCGCAACTGCTGAGGCAGCAGCAGCAGCCCGTACCGCCATGCAGAGGTGTGTGGCGGCTGCGGTGCGTGCAGCCGCCACTCCCCCCCACAGCCGCAGCAGCAGAGCAGCAGCAGCAAAGGCGGCGGCGGCAGCCACGCAGCAGCAGCGTAGCAGCAGCGGCCGCCACAGCAGCGTGGTAGCAGCGGCGGCAGCAGCAGCACAGCAGCGGCGTCGGCAGCAGCAGCGCAGCAGCGGCAGCGGCACAGCAGCAGCAGCGGCAGTCGCGGCGGCAGCAGCAGCGCAGCAGTGGCAGCAGCAGCAGCGCGTGGCGGCGGCAGCCAGCAGCAGCGCGCGGCGGCGGCAGCCAACAGCAGCTGCAGCGCGCAGCAGAAGCGCCGCGCGCAGCAGCAGCCGCCGCGCGCAGCAGCAGCAGCAGCACAGCCGCCGCTGCCACCGTTGCACACGCAGCTACACAGCTGCTGCTGCAGCTGACAGCACAGCTGCAGCAGCAGCTGGGCGAAAGCTGTTGCGCAGCTTCCGCAGAGCTGTCGCGCGCCACCGCGCAGCGGCAGAACCGTGAAAAGAAAACAAAAAAAGAGGGGACATGCTGACGTCAGCATTGTTCGTTGCTGACGTCATCAGGTCGTGCTGATGTCAGCAACCACTTGCTGACGTCAGCATTACACTTAGCCAAATTTTCAACTGAAAAGTCAAAAGTTGCCAGCATTTCAACTCCCCGAGAAACGCAGACAGTTTTGAAATCCGGCAAACTTGACGTGTCGTCCCATAGTGAGCGGCGACATGAGTTCGCCCGACGACAAGGACAAGGGACCAGGTGATCCCTCCTCCTCTTCTTCAGGGGTATGGAGCCCTCGCTCGCAGGCCATTGAGGACCTGCGCAGCCAGCAGGAGGAGATGCATCGTCTGCAACGAGAGCAGACTGACGCGATCCGCACGCTGACTGAGCTCCTGCGCGCTCAGTCCACGGCTCCTCCGCGGACTTCTGAGGGAGCTGTCGGCGTTGCGGCCTCCACCCAGCACTCGGCTCAGGTGCCCGTGACAGGTGCCCCACTTGCTTCACCTCCTGGTGTGGTCTCCCCACCACCTGAGGACCTTCTTGATGACGAGCCATTCATGCCAGGCTTCGAGGATGACTCCCAGGAGCGGGAGATTCGTCTTCTACAGGAGCGCCTCCGTCAGCTGCAGACGGGTATCCGACCTCCACCCATGTCCCCGATACGACCGTCACCTGACTTCCCCAGTGATTGTCCCCTTCCAAGAGTTTTTCCCGTCACTCGCCCTCCTCAGCCTGCGGCTGCTCTCCCCACGGAGCGGCAGCCAAAGGACTTTGAGGCACCACCTCCATGGTACATCAGCGAGGATGGATTTGACTGCTGGGAGATCTTGTTTCAGGTGTGGGCCACTTCTGAGGGAGTGTGGCCTTACTACCACACCCCATAGCAGTCTACAGATCCAGCACAGGTGCTGACAGCAGCCCGGGCCATGCGAGGGCTTCTCTACGCCATGCCACGCGAGACTGTCGTTGACTTCCGTCCCTTCCTCAGCGAGGCTGGCACAGGCACCAGAGCTGATCCTCGTGGAGGCTGGGATCTGGCGTTGTCCCTACTGGCCGCAGAGACGCACGCCACGCGTGCGTCACACATTCGTGCTTTCCACTCTCTCCGTCAGGGACCAGCGGAGCCTGCAGCGGATTACTGGCGATGCGCCATGCGTATCTACACGCGCCTAGGGACCTCAGGGGGCACACAACTGTGGGCGCTTCGGACGATCATGCTCGGAGTTCGCCTGGAGTACACCGACATATTCACACGGCACAGCGACGCTGCTCTCGAGCCTTTCTCAGCCATCCTGCAGCTGCTCCCGTGGGCCCATCAGCTTTTCCTCCAGGTGACGTCGGCCCGCGAGGCAGCAGTAGCACATCAGGAGACTTCTCTCACTGCAGCAGTCCTCGCCTCACCACCATCTTCCCTCCTGTAGTCACCCTTACCTTCCTCCATCACGACCTCATATTCCTCCTCCTCTTTGACCCCGTCTACACCCTCGCAGACGCAGGGCGTTGCAGCAGCTGCCTAGGGGAAGAAGAAGAATAGGAAGCGCGGATCGGGTCAGCAGCACTCGTCATCCAGTGGTAGCAGTGGCCGTTCCGTGCACTACTACAACTATGGAGGTGCCCATTGCTACACCGAGTGCCAGCAGCCGCTCGACTGGGAGCGCATCACTCGCGGACTTCAGGCTACCCATGCCGCTCGCACCGCGTCCGGCACGTCCACCGCACACTCCTCTGGACGCGCGGCAACTACGACTGCAGCTGTTCCTGCATCCTCACCGGCGAGCAGCAATGATCCAGACCCACGTGACCGCACCATCGCCGAACTTCGTCATCTTCTGGCGCTTCGCTTTCAGGGAGGTGCGAGTGTGTTGTCATCGTCGAGTGGGTCACAAACTGCTTGTTCGTCCGTCCTCGTGACTCGTGATGACACGTGTGGGGGAGCACAGTCCGCATGTGATGATGATGGGCCTGACAGCACTGACTGGATTCATGAGTCTCACCTTCGTGATGTACGTCGTTCCTTCCCATTGACGGCTCAGCGTCCCTCTAATGCCGAGTGTTCTATTGCTCGTTGTACAGTGACGTCCACCAGTCGTGACTCCGGTGGCACTTGGATCATTGATTCCGGTGCCACCCACCACATGACGTGTCGTCGTAGTGACTTTGTGGTACTTGGTCCTGTCACGACTGTCCGTTCTGTTTGTACAGGTTCTGGTCAGTCCTTACCGGTTCACGGTGTTGGGTTTGTATGCTTTGATGGTCCGTCTGGCCCCCTGTATCTCTCTGACGTGCTGTTTGTGCCTGATCTTGAGCTCAGTTTACTGTTTGTGCGTGCCTGCACTCTGATGGGTCTCTCCGTTGAGCATACCGCTGACTCAGCGATTGTGACTGCTCTTGACACCCGTAGCATTGTCCTGCGTGCTTCAGTCGTAGATGATTTGTACCGCATTGCTCGGCCCTTCTCCCCTTGCTCTCCCACCTCCTCTAGTCGCGTTTTTGTCACTGGTGTTCTATCCCTGGAACACCAGCGGTTGCTTCATTGACGTCTGTGCCACGTGGGCTCCGACTCTGTGTCGAAGCTCATCAAGACACAGCCCGCTCTTGGTCTTGACGTGGCTTCTTTCGAGAAGCCACCCAAGACCGACTGTCTTTCTTGCGCTCAGGGTAAAATGCACCGGTGCACTTACCCTGATTCGCGTTCCCGAGCGTTGAGGCCCCTCGAGTTGGTCCACTCGGACCTACTCGGTCCTTTCCCGGTCGAGTCGTTGTCCGAGAGGGGCCGGTATGTTTTGACGCTGACTGATGACTTCACCCGGATGCTGTGGGTCTACAGTCTGCGTCAGAAGAGCGATGCCGCCCTTGCGGTTCGGCTCTGGCTCGTGATGGCTGAGCGTCAGTCTCGCCACACACTACATACCTTTCGCTCGGATCGCGGCGGCGAGTTCCTCGGCGAGATGGACTCCTTCTTTACTAAGCACGGCATTTTTCACCAGGTATCCGCTCCTGCTACCCCACAGCAGAACGGTGTATCTGAGCGCTGGAACCGCACCATGGAGGATGCAGTCCGTGCCATGCGGTTTGAGTGCGGTCTCCCGGAGTCCTTCGCATTCGAGGGCTTCGCCTACGTGACTTGGGTCTAGAACCGCCTCCCGCATGGTCCGCTTCCGGATCATGTTACACCGTACGAGCTCTGGTTTGGCCACCGTGCCGATCTTCGTCTCGCACGCGTCTGGGGATCCCTGGCCTCCGTATGGTACACCGAGGACCAGCAAGGGTCCAAGGTCTCCCATCGGGGTCGCTTGTGTGCCTTCATCGGAGTCTCCGCGCGGTCGAAGGCCTGGCGCTTTTGGGACCCCACTCGCCGTCGTGTCATTGAGTCCCGTGACGCGCTATTTTTTTAGTCACTCACATACCGTGATATGACTTCGATCAAAGTGCTCTCTACATCTCATGTCCCTTCTTGTGAGGGTCCTCGGCGGATGGGGGAGACCTCTTTGCCAGCGACCATTCCTCGCCAGGTTGATGTGTTCGCTCGAGTCCCCTCTCGATCCGCAGCACTTGATGATCCGGCTATCATTGCCGTTGGTCCAGAGATCCCACCTGTCCAGCCTGCTTCGCACCCCACAGGTACCGCTGCTCCCACGCCACCTCCTGCATCACCCTCTTTGTCCACTGGCACCCCTATTCCGGCGTCTGACCCAGCCCAACCCACTCCTGTCTCTACGTCGGCTGACACTCTTGTCTCAGTGTTCGGGCCAGCCTTGCCCGCTGTCATCCCCAGCTCAGTGTCCCCCACACACGCATCTCCGCGCACGGCATCTCCGACTGCCTCGTCTTAGCCCTCACCAGCTGTGGTCGTACCTGTCCCTGTGGTCGTACCTGTTCCCGAGCCTGAGGTGCGCCCCTCAACCTCCGGTTACTCCCGTGAGCCCGGTGGTCGCCTTCAACCACTGGATTCCGGAGCTCAGCAAGCGTAGGGTTCCGGACCCAGACGTTCCTCTCGCAGCATCGCGAGCGGTGATCCAGGCACAAAGGCCTTAGGCCTGAGTGTCCGCACTGAGCTTTCAGAGGTACACCCAGTGTGCCCCATAGGGCACGACCTGGTCACTCGCGAGTTCCATATCGCCTGTGACGCAGCAGCTGATCTCGTGGCCATCAGGCCAGACACTGAGGCATGTGCACTTGCCACGCAGAGTTCCCCCTCTATGGCGCCGGACCCGGGCACATTGAGGGAGGCTTTCTCATCGCAGGATGCTGATGCCTGGCGAGCTGCTTGCGAGGATGAGCTTCGCGCTACCCGAGAGCAGGGAGTCTACGAGCTGGTCGACCTTCCCCTTGGGAGAAAGGGGATTCAGGTCAAGTGGGTCTTTCGCAAGAAAGTGAAGCCGGATGGCTCACTGGAACGCTACAAGGCCCGCTTGGTCGTGAAGGGGTTCTCTCAGATTGAGGGAGTTGATTACACTAACACCTTTGCCCCTGTCGGCCGCATGACCTCAGCACAAGCTCTGTTCGGTGTAGTAGCTCAGCATGACTGGGAACTACACCAGATGGATGTGAACAACGCGTTCCTCCATGGCTCTTTGGATGAGGAGATCTACGTGGCTCAGCCACCAGGCTTTGAGGACGGTGACAAGGTCTGGCGCTTGCGCAAGTCCTTGTACGGCCTCAAGAAGTCTCCACGGTGTTCGAACCGGGAGATCACTGGCACCTTGACTCGTGCAGGATACGTACAGAGCAAGGCAGACCCCTCACTCTTCATCCTACCGACACCCGAGCGGTTTACCGCCATCCTGGTCTATGTTGATGACCTTCTGATCGCGTCTCCGTCGCTTGAGGCCGTGAAGGAGGCCAAGGCTGTCCTGCAGACCGC
Source organism: Penium margaritaceum (assembly GCA_023375785.1). NCBI lineage: Eukaryota > Viridiplantae > Streptophyta > Zygnematophyceae > Desmidiales > Peniaceae > Penium > Penium margaritaceum. The sequence goes on from SZWC01026086.1 coordinate 22,312, forward strand.
CTACAGGATGAAGGACCTTGGTCTTGCATCGGTGTTTCTTGGTATGGAGATTGTGCGAGATCGCAGACATCAGACACTGTTGCTGCATCAGGCTCGATACGCACGAGTCGTGGGGGAGCACTTTAGCGATCTCCTTGGTGCAGTGCCCACTGCTTCCACACCACTCACATTTGATGGGCAGGATGCCCTGAAGGTGGATGACCCTACACAGCTTGGGCAGACAGTGGACGTGACCTTGTACCTCCGTCTCATCGGATCTCTGATGTACCTGGCCACTACCACGCGTCCCGACATCGCGTTCGCCGTCAACCTCCTCGCTCAGTTCTCGCAGGCTCCACGTGCGAGAGCTCTTCACGCGGCTGTGCGAGTGGTACGGTACGTGGTCTCCACGCCGTATCTCGGACTCTGCTTTCGTCGGCAGTGTTCGGTGGTCCTTCACGGCTACACTGATAGCGACTGGGCTTGGAGTCCTGACGGCCGCAGTCGCACTGGCTACGTGTTTCTGCTCGGTGGTACCGCTTTGTCTTGGCGAAGCGGGAAGCAGGGCTGCATCGCACGTAGCTCGTCGGAGGCAGAGTATGTGGCTTTGGGGGCAGGGGCTGCTGAGGCAGTTTGGCTGCAGCGCTTGTTTCTTGAACTTGGGCAGTCAGTACCCGCCATTGTGTTGCGTTGCGACAACCAGAGTGCTCTCGCCATTGCGGAGAACTCTGGTGTTTTTCATGCTCGCACAAAGCACATTGCGGTTGAGCATCACTTCGTTCGTGATCTGGTGGAGCGACGCGTGATCTCCATCATGTGGCTTGGCACTGACTTGCAGCGAGCTGATTTCTTGAGGAAGGCACTTGCCGGCGGAAAGTTCCTGGTGGCCATTCGTTCTGTTGGGCTTCGCCCCGTGCGTGACAGTGGTTGAGTGTGGGATGTACGTTGCCGTCTCGTCTGTCTGTGTCACTCACTATGTGGTTGTACTAGTGCTGCACGCATATGGACATGCGTACCATCAGGTCATGGGGGAGTGTTGTGCTTTGTGCCGTTCCTGTACAGTTTACTGTGACCACTCGGCCGTGTCCATACTCGTGCAGATCCCTGAGGCAGGCGGCCCTGGTGACACCGGCGCGACGACAGGCGACGGACTACCCGTCTGGAGCTGACCGACCACTGTTCCAGAGCCCTAGATGTCACCGGGACTCCTTGCTGTGCCTTCTACGTCTTGCAGGCGCCTTTCGGCGGACTGGGCATGAGGCCCATTTGCATGTTTTTGCATTGTATACTCACTGTCAATCGATGGATGCATGCATGTGACCAGTCGCTGCGTCCGTCTTTTGATTTTGCACGTCTAGGTTCAGACGGCGTAGGATTCTGACATGTGTGCGCAGAGTTACGGCCAAAACAGTGTTGTTGGGCCGGTTTTAGGATAGCTCTTGGACTGCCGCGTGCGACACCCGCCGTGCGCCGCGGCAGTGATTTTTGCCCTGGACCTGTCAGTTAGTCATTTCTCTCTGCATATGCTATATTGAAGCATTTTGACACTTGGACTTGTGTCTCCTAGCCAAACCCTTGTTGTTTTGTGTACGACCTGTGACTGTCGTCACCGTCTGACTAGGCACTGACGCCTGGTCAGCGGCCGTGTTGTTAGGAAGCTTCTACGCACTTTCTCATGTGTATCTCTCACGTGTATCTCTTATGTCGTCGTAACGTATTTCAAGACTGCTATGGCCCATGTCCCCAGCATAAATGATTTTGAATAAAGGATAAATGTACGCGTGGTGCCTCTTCAAACCCTACCTTTGATCCTGAGTCACGCTCGCATTTTTTCGCTGTCCACGATGCTGAAAATAAGCGCAGTGTTGCGGAGTGGCTTGTGGTTGGATGTTTCATGCAGCCGATACATCGCTATGGTGACGAAAAACTATTAAAGCAAAAATCGTGTTGACCTACCATTGAGGCAAAGAGTCACAATCGGATAATGTCTTACCATGCATCTGCGTAACACTGATATGGTCACCGATTGGAGAAAATGTCGGTTTGATAATCCCTATGTATCGATTGAGAGGCTGAAAACTTACCATCAGCAAGCCCATCTGGGTCATGCGGATAAGGGAGAGTATTTTATTGGCTGAAAATTTGGATTGAAGGATCTCATACCATATTTAGCGACGTTATGCTCTCTTAGGACTCGCTCTTCACTTTCATCAGCTCATAGTTTGGTGAATAGGATAGACAATTTCGAGGGTAGAAGCCGTCAATATAGATGCCATTTGAATTTGGAATATTAGAGATATTATATTTGTAAACCGGAATTTACAATGTATTCTCTTACGAAACAGGTCACTGCCTTGGTCAAAATGTCTGCTCCACAATCGTATTAGTTGCGGGTTGGAGACACAGCAGCTTGGATATATTTGCCTTTGACTAAAATATCTGAGATGGAGAGCTCACCTTCTTGCCTGCAGCTTGCGTACGGTTTTGTACACCAGGCATCCGTCACCTGTTCTCCTTCGAAGTTAGGGCCGATGTGGCACTGTCCTTTGACAGCGGCGAAGAGGCGTTCATAGCCCAGCACCTATCTCTAACACCGTCGATTAGAGAATGGTTGTGACCGCCTTTGCTCGGATTAGTTTGCTCGAGAAGTTTCCACCTCGATAGAAAGGGGCCATTTAGATATTCCAGATGTAATGGGCGTGTATGGAAGTGCGGACGCGTAGAATGTCTTCCTAAATTGAAGACGTAATTTCATGAGCAGCTGAAATTATTGTCGGAATCCATAATTAAACAAAATATGTTTTGTATGCAGGACTCAAATCCGGCTAAAACATACCAAGAGGCATTTCAGGATGCAAGTGGAAGCTGAACTGATTAGGGCCGCGTCTGGTTACGCCCCAATAAGGTTCACACAATAACGAAAAAATGAAAAAAATTCAGACATGGACAAACTTGATTATGGCACTGTCCTTTCGTGTAGCGAGTATGCGGACAAACGAAGTTATGGGCATAGTTGCCTACACGATGAAAAAACACTCTCCAGTACAACTGAAAAAACCAACGGCATAGATCTAGCAATGAGTTTCAAAAGGGAGTTTAGAGTATTGTTTTAGACCCCGACCGAGTAGGACAACGGCTTGAATCTTGCTCCGGACATTTTTTTTAACCTTGCTCGGAACGGCGAAGTTACGGGGTACCCCGTTTTGGAGCGTCGTAAGCGTTATGCACCCCTTGCGGCAGAATTACATGTGTTCTTCATTCAATCGACGCCGTTCCCTTATTCAGCTAGGGATTGAAATATGACTTGTAATTGTTCAAACATAATGTTGTGACCGGATAAGAGTAATGGAAACATCGATGTCGTCGATCCTGTACCTCTCTCTAGCATCTACCGTTGAAGTTCATACTTTCAGTGTCCGCGAATTACCAAATTTTCCATATTGGATGGTCCTTATTGCGGCGTAACCAGACGGGGCCTAGGTCGAACCATGCTACTTCGCTCATGTGTTCTCAGGTCGGCTCTCGTCTTGAACTGTTTGAAGCAAATAGATCGGTTTTGGTCGAACGTCTGGTGGGAGATTGGCTGGTCGGACGTTGGACCACCGATGTCGAGTTCATTGTTGCTGCCACGTGAATACCACGACCGTTTTGTGGATCATAACAAATGCGGCTGGTAAATGTTGGATTCCATTGATACGCGAGGCATTACAACTTTTCATAACGATCTTGTAGAACTCTCCATGAACTCCATGCTACCTAGCAACCTTCGTTGGATAGCTGTTATACTTGGTCTGGTTATGGCCACGGAGACCAAGAAAGACTGCTACTTAAAGTGGCCCCGTTTGAAGCAAGTTTTCCGTATAGAGGACGCAAATCGAACTTTGAACGGTCGATTGCTAAAGAAGGTTTTTTAACCGACACTGTACAGCCATCGATGCGCTGTTGGGGACCTGCTTCGAGGGCTGAGTCGCCTACTGTTCGAAGAAAGCCCCGCGGACAGTAGATTCCGACAATGGTTGGAAACGTCTGCAGACGACCCAGAAGTGTGACCGAGAAAGGCCTAACACAAAATTCGGACTCTGACAAACAGGAAGTTCAACCACACCGTTTCGACATCACGCGTCCGGACAGATAAAATCATAAGCATGGTGGTCGACCGAATGAAACAGCACTCTCCATTGCAACTGAGTACATCGACGGTCTGGATTCACCTATGAGTCTATCCATTGAACTTTCGATGTTCATTATATGCAACGACCGAATACCAATAATCAGGATCTCACATAGCAAATTTGTTCTACCTTTCTCGAGATCTATGTCGAACGTTGAATCTAAGCCCTTCAAATGTTCGGTTGGTGCGTAAAATCGAGCACGAAACAATTGAAATATAAAAATGTGATCGATTAGGCGAAACGGATAGTCTGGTTCTGTCGATTCATAGCCTTAGCTTGAGCTGTACCGCCAGGATTCATAAAACTGTCCCAAAAATGATTTTTATTTCTCCTTTCTGGCGCACTATTGGGTCGCTTCCAGACGTGGCCGTTGAGTTGGGTCGTCGAAAGCGCCCGGGAACGCAAACAAACGATTACGAGCCACAACCAGATTTTTTAACAATGAGCAAACTGGAGATGCTTATAACAGGCTTCGCCCGCGGACAACCACGATCAATGGTCATGTTTTCGCAATAGCGCATTTTTGTTAATCTGCTGGTTGGTCACAAACGGAGGGATGAGTGCGCGAAAACGAGGAAAATGCAATTTTAGCAATGTTTTAAAACCGGCATGCAAAACGTGGCTCTTGTAGAGGAGCATGCAATAAGGTCGCTTTTTCGGACAGGCGCCCGAAAAGGTCACTTGCTTTGACGGGCACAGCAAAATATCACCATTTGGGAGGGGCATGCAGAAATGCCAATTTTTTAAGAAGGCACTCGAAAAGGTCATTACACGGATTCGTCACTTTTTGGAAAGGCGTTAAAAAATATAACTATCTTCGTGCATAAGCCACCTTAGCCCATATCTCAACGAAACCATGGAACAAAATGCTCTTCCATTTCTTCAGTCTCTCTCTTTGTCAAAAAAGCAATGGGACAATGTTCGCGAACTTAAGATCTTGCACATAGTGTTTCCGAAGTGACAAATGGGACCTTAACTAGGACCTCCCATCAATTCTCGCTCGCTTCATCATGCCCTTGCTAGCCTTCCCTTGTTGAATTACAAAGCATGCGAAACAAAAAAAATGACGCACATTATAAAACAAAGTAAAAAAGTCACTTTTTCTTGACAACGTACGATAATGACACTTTTCTTACAATTATAGTATTATGTCATTTGTTTGCAAAACATATCACAATTGCATCATCATGTATGTTAAAGTGTATCTTGATGTGAATTCTTAAACCGTCTATAAAATACATGGGCTTTCTATATCTATATCTATATCTTTATTTATGTTTATACATCAATGCATATCTATATCTATATCTATATCTATATCTATATCTATATCTATATCTATATCTATATCTATATCTATATCTATATCTATATCTATATCTATATCTATATCTATGTCTATATCTATATCTATATCTATATCTATATCTATACCTATATCTATATCTATATCTATATCTATATATATAT